>JACCID010000435.1:0-67252 GCA_018906775.1 Sycophila sp. Sp_5
CAAGATTTTTTTCTATTTTAAGCGCTACAGATTATAAAATCCGTTGCTGCTATATGTTTTAAATATGTTTACTATATTAAAATTTCATTAAAAATCTTTTTATTAAAATGCTTTCTACTTCCTTGTTTCTTGTATAAAATTTTCTTTTTAACTATTGCTACGTAAGTTTATTATTAATTATTGACAACAATTTGCGCGGGATTTCTTTACATCATTGAATTCGACATAGACAATGCAGCTTAAGAGGCCATCTCAATAATTGAGAAAAAAAACAATAGTATACCCGCGTTCCTGTGTATACGTGTATACGAAAAAGAGGAACGACAAAATTGGAGGATTTTACTTGTACGTTTCATATTGGAACAGCGTGGAACAGCGAGAAGCCATTCCTTTTTACGTGGAAGGCCCTTTGATATTGTAAGTTTTATTTGACAGAGGCCTTATATATTAAAATTAATAAGTGTTAATATATGTGTCATTTTCATTTTTAGCAACGCAACATTTTCATACTTTTTATCACTACAATGTTTGCTTGTGTCAAATTTATTTGTGATACGCAGTTCTCTATTGTGAAAACAAGCCATATAAAAAACTTTAATGAGTCAGACAATTATGATGAGCCATTTGCCGTTAAGAAGCTAAATAACATAACTGGTCTTGAAGAATTGGAACCAGCTTTCGTTTTAGCTGTTGGAAGTAAAAATTAATTTATGTGCAATTTTGTTTTAGAGTATTTGTTCCTGTAAATTATGTTAATTTATATTTTTATTAGACAGTCATGATGAGTTGCAACACCAAGAGAAGCGTTATAAATTCAAAAAAATGCGTAGAAGTGATGCTCTTGATTTAATTGCAAAAAAAGAGAACGCATTAGAATACGAAGAAAATTATGATAAGAGTAAATCAAATGATATGGAAGCTGCTGCATTAAAAGAAAAAAAGGTAATTTATTATCCCATTTAGTTTGTATAAATACTTGTGCAGACATTTTAGCACAATTTTAATTCTTACATTTTTTTAAGCAAATCTCCATTAGAAAAAGTGCAAAACATTCTAGTAACTTCTTTTATGTATATTTTTAAAATATTTTTGACAATTTTATAAAAACATTGTTCTGTAAATATTTTTAGTCATGGTTGAAAAAATTTATGTGAAATTCTCAAAAGGTCTTATTACTAATATAAAAATAACTTACAACTACATATAAACTTTATTTTATCTAAAACATTATATCAAATTTGGTAAAAAGCAAAATGGTATTTGTATAACTCTTTAACATTTATTGACTACATTTTTATTTGGCTTCTGTAAAATTCAGGATTATATCAATCGTATATTACTCTATTTATTTTTAAAAAAATATTTTCTTTGATGCACTCTTTTTGTTTATAAATACTATTTTTTTATCTATATCTAACATTTTGAAATCCTTTGGTCTAATTGCCTTATAATATGACTATTCTTATTACTTAGTCTTCTGAATTTTGGGTAATACAATAGTTTTGTATTATAGTTATTACCATATTTTTTATTAGCAAAACTACAATTTGCACAACAAAATGTTTCTTCCTTGCAGGGTCTCGTCATGTGATCCTGCACATTTTAGACATCGGTCGTTGTTTCTACACTTCTGTTGATATGGTATGATAAAGCACGGTTTGATATTTATAGCATAAAAAACCCTACAAAAACCCTCGTTTTCTTTTATATGTTCAAGTAATTCTGGTGATATTTCCATAATTACACTTGTTTTATTGCTTCTCTCATTCATCTTTATATTTAATATTTTTCCTTTTGTATAATAATGTGCCAAATTTATTAATTTAATATCATCTTCTAAGGCTTTTTGATTTGATAATTTTTATAATTAGTTTATTGAATTGCTCTTCTTCAATTATTCTTTTTTCTTAGTGTTTTTTCTTTTACTAGATAATGTGTTATATTATGCTTCATGTTTGTTGTATCTTCTTTGTTTTATCTAATGATTTTTATTTTTTATGGTAACTTGTGTTACTGTGTCATCGGTTTAGTTATTATTTCTGCATATGTTTTTTTAGCGGTTTGTTCTTATCTTTTAATTTTGCATTTAGTTCTTTCAGAAGTTTATTTTCATCTATAGTGTGGTTTATCTTCAATATCATGTAAGCTTTCCTCAGTTTTTGCTTTGAGTAGAGACCTTCATATTTATTTTTAAGAAATTGGTAATTTTTACCCAATTGTTTGTTAGATGTGTTGCAGGCTTCAAGTTCTTGTTATTTTTCTTTTAATTGACTTTCCAGAATCATTATCTGCTTGAGGTTTGATTTACATTCGAAGGTTTTTCCCATACCACGTAGACTAAAATCACATAACCTTTTTAAACTCATATACTAAATTGATGTCCGAAACAGAATTTCAATTGCTTATTTCCGTAACGTTGTAGCAAAAACATACAAGGGACTCAATTTTGAATCGTACTATTGTAACGTATTTTATATGCGTATATTTGATTCGTATTTTGGTACGTATTTTTTATACGTATTTTTTATATATATGTTTTGTATTTTTATAAATGTTTTTAACAAGGAAATGCAGATAACCTTATTTATTTAGATTCGCTTTCGGAGATTATAAATGATGAGATTTATCGGAATAAAATTTCTCACGAAGGAGAGATCGGAGGTACAAATTCCTACGTTACCCACCAATATTTTTAACGGCATTCTTTGTTTTTCTCATGGATTACTGTATACAATTATGAAAGTTTCGTTGTTATACTTCAAATCAACTGTAGAATTGGGGATAAACAACTGACAGTTTAATAAAATTATCAGTTGAGCAAACAGTATTCAAATTTTTTTTAATATTTTACTAACATATTAATTGTACCCAATTCTATAATTGATTTAAATTATAACTACAAAATCTTATATAGTTCTGTGTAGTAACCGATGAAAAAAAAGAAGAACGCCGGTGAAAATATCGGTTGGTAACGTAAAAATGTGCTGTAACTCCGACCTCCTCTCAATTTTTTCGCTACGGGACGTGTTCATATATGGACCACCTCTCCGTGTGGTGACTTGTCATATGAAGTCCATTCACTTAAGTCATGAAATTCAGCTGAAATGCGAGGTCAAATTTTAAAGGAAAAATCCCCGTAGCGAAAAGATTAATTACTCTAGTGCTTTAGTTAGGAAGAAGTTAAATAATATTTCACTGACTGTAAGTCGTAAATGTGTACGTAGACATTTCATTAGAAAAGGTAGACTCTCACGCTATTTTATTTAATATTAATTATGTTAATCGTGGATTTAGATATTGAAGAAGAGAGTTAACGATCTGGAACAGATTATTAATCAGGATATTTTAAAGACGAAATTTGGTTTTGACCTACAACTCGACGAAAACGCAACTGACGATATTGAAATTTTAAAATTGGAGTTAGAAAACAAAAATAAATTAATTGAACAACTACAAATTCAAATAAAAAATATGGATAAAGTGCAAAAAGAAGTGGAGGAAAAGAACTTAAAAATCGTGGAACTCGAAAGGGAAATTGAAAATAATAATGCTACAATACAAAGGAAAACAAGTAAATTAAATAAGAAAAAAGAAAAAATAATAGAAATGAAAAAAAAACTGAAACAACTTCAAGATGAACTTGATGGTCATTTTATATGTGCTCAAGGTGCTTTAAAGTCTGATGGAAAATTAAATAGTCCTTGTGAACTTTTACAGTCTACTTCGAAATTAGACGTTCTACAAAATAATGACAGAATTGAACTAACCTCGCCGATTATAGCTTGTAATGAAAACGATGATTTTTATAATGAGGATGAAAGAATATTAGATACTCCAAAATCTCAGAGTAACAAATCTCCTGTAACTTCTACGAAAGCATGCCGTCAATTATTCAGTTAGTATAAAAATAAATTATGAAACGTACATCAAAACCAGTGACGAAGAAAAACCCATTTCAAAAAAGGATTATGTTAATCTGACATTTCGGAAGCACTAAAGAAAACACTTTCAAAACATGATAAGATATCGGTATAATACACACTATATCACTAATGTAGCAGGTTCTAGAAAAGCTTAATGTTCTTTAATGCTTTAAAAATACCAAATTAAAATAGTCCTTTTTGGAAATGTGCTTTAAATTTTAATAGAATCTACGTACTTCTATTCTGATATATTAGGAGAAGCCTCCGATTTCCGGATGCGTTTCGAGTTAAACCCTCAGATTTCGAAAATTATTTTTTTAGTTTAGTTTCTGTCCAAAAATTACTAAATCAACAAACCACCCACCCTTAATCAAATTCATCAAATACCGCATATACATAGGCACACACACGCACCTACATACATTCGCACGTATACTTTCAAAATACATGTTCATTTATATCTTCATTATTCTTCATTTTTTTTTTATTATATAGACGAAGAAGACGCTGCATCCGTGAATACGCAACAATCAATAGGTTCAAAGAAAAGTTCAAATGAAGATAAGGAATCACATGAGAAGATAATGAAAAAAAATAACGATACTAGTTCAGTCAATAGGGATAACTTGGAAAATTTCACATCCTGGGATGATTATGATTCCAAGGGTAAGAAGGTAATAACAAATTTTGTTTTCATATATTTGTGTCCAATGTATCAAGCACATTTGGCTCTCTCGCTTTTCGCTGCTATTCTTCATTTCGAATATTTTTTGAAGATCAAAAGATTTCATTTATGCAAAGGAATTTCAATTCTGAAATCGGAATGGAAAATTGCAGAGACAAAAAAAAGTGCTTCGCTTTTTGTGCGCTTCATGGCTGAATGCATTTGGGGATTATCTACATTAATGAACAGAGCATTAGATATAAAGAAAGTTAGCAGTAGATTGCCCGGTAGGTCGCCTGTCAAGCCGTGCACCCCAAAAAAATTGGAGGTTTTAGAAGGTAAATCGACATTCACACTGAGCTGTACATTATCTGTCAGAAATTATAACTAATAATATCAGGATAGTTAGTAACATGAGAATAATTGTAAAACTTTGGTTAAAATATTTTGTTGGTCTCTTTTCACTTGTTTCAATTTTTTACGTTAATTACTATTGTAAGCAATACTACTTTTTTTTGAAGTTCTTACATTAGATTTTTTATGCTCATCTAAATTTTTCAATAATGACCAGCAATTGTCGATATTGAAATTTTTCTCAGCTATAATTTCTGCCAGGATGTGTTTAACAAAACACACCAGAAACACACGCATTGATACCATAAAACATTATTTTTGCAAACCTTGCAGAATGTTATGTGCGCTATTTGCACCGGACGGGAATATCTTTGGAGGGATATCCTACCAAGAAACGAAACACCATTGTTAAGGAGTGGAGAAAATTTTTGAAATCAAAAATTAACGGCCTTAGAGGAGGAAAGTGCGGCAATAATTCTAATGACAACATTGGTAAATATTAACCACTAAACTTGCCTTTATTTTATTATTTTCTTAATATTAATGCAACGATTTTGTTTTTAGATTTAACAGGAAATACTTCTAAAGAAAACTTATTAGAAGAAGAGATTAGTAGTATTTAGTTATACTTTAAAATACTATATTTTTATTTTGTTATGTTAATATTTCAGTGATTTAGTAAATTGTCAGTAAAATATTTATTTTATTTTTATAATTAACTTCAAACCAAAGAATTCAATACATACGTATTGGAATGATAAAAGTAGTTGAAGTTAGACAGAGTCTATTATCCGTAATCGTATATAAAAAAAATATTTATTATATTTTTGTACTTATGTTTCAACCAAAACTTTGTATAAATATTACTGTAATAGAAAATGATATTTTGATTATATAAAGGCTTTTTTCTGTGAATGTCTGTTAAATTCATATAAAATGAAAATTTTTACATTATTGTCATTAGTGAATTAATAAATACGAAACATTTTAGCCACTTCAACATTTTGGTAAGTCATTATACATTAATTCATAAAATAATTGTAAACGTATCGCAAACAAACATTTTTTTGCCTATAACTACATAGTTTTGTTACATACTTTTGTAGAGAATTTAATAATGAACAAAAGTGTCGTAAACACCTTTGCTCTAAAGTACTTCAAAACACGTGAAAAGGCGAAACAAAACAAAAAATGTACTGAAGATGCGCACAAATTGGCTGAACCGGCGTACGGAGTGTGGTAAACACGTCGCTGGAAATATTGATGCATATTTTGATAAATATTTTTTGATACGTATTATTGATACGTATTATTGATACGTATTATTGATACGTATTATTGATACCTATTATTGATACGTATTATTGATACGTATTATTGATACGTATTATTGATCGCATGTGATGTTATGTATCGCATATGATTATCGCCTAATATTCACGTGATAGTAGCCCATATCTCACGTTTATCTCGTGCAGATCATAAAATGATCACATGCGGATTGCGCGATTGTCACATAATATCACGTGTGATGGTAACGTGCAGACTTTTTTCATTAACCTTTAGACTGCCGGAAAATCAATATTTTGACGCACCCCCTGATCGACACTTTGTGTATGATCAATCGTTAATATAAGATACCTTATATACCAGTTTTCTGAGGGCGATATGCTCTTTCAAATCCCGGCAGTCTAAAGGTTAAGGGAAATAAGTCCTTTGGTACGTATAGAAAGTACGTATTGGAAATATGTATGAAATTTCGTGTCGAAAATACGTAACCTAAGGTGGGTACCAAATATACTTGACAAAAATATGTGATAAAAATACGCGAACACGTCATACAATACGTATCAAAATAATGTTATTAAACAATGTTATAATTATCGATTACCGATAATTTTTATCATAGACACCGCAAATTAAGAGACAAATAAATATGGGAATGATGCCCGACTTTACTTAAGGGGGGTTTGGACCTACAAAATTTTTTGGAAAACCGCATTTTCCATATTTCCTATATTTCTTAATATTTGCAGAAATCTTAAAAATACGTTACAATATTTCTAACCAAAATACATATAAAAAATTCGTAAAAAAAGGACATATCAAAAATACGTAATAAAAATACGTTACTAAAATACGTTACTTAAATACGTAACAAAAATTGGGTACCAAAAATTCAAAACAAATTACACAATACGTATCAAAATTAAGTTATTAGTCAATGTTATAGTTGTCGGTTTCCAATAATTTTTATCAAAGACACCGCTAATTGAGGAACAATGGAATTTACTTTATTGAATTTTATATAATTTTAATGACAATCTACGGGTAATCTATATCCTCTGTCTATGAAAAATTATTTCCTCGAATGGACGTTACGTGTGCCCTATAGGGTATATGGATACAAAAAAAAATCGGAATGTGTTTTCACACTGTCAGCAATATTTAAAGTGCGTCACCTGTAAGCAGTTTGGTTTAAGATCGGTTCCGATTGTAAAGATACCAGCTTGGAATCCAGGAGAAAAAGGTACTAACTAACTGCTGAGAATGATTACATGCTAATCATGAGACAATCACATGATATAACATGATTTTTAAGAAAATTTGTTTTAATTTTTTTACCAGAAATATCACGTAGCCTTTATATGATCTTCATGTAATAATCATGTGATTCTCAGGTGATTTTTATGTGGCTAGCATGAGATCTTCTTAAAGAGGTTGTATGTCGTTATGTTTCGCGCTATGCTCTTGTGTATCCCTGTAGATTCCACAGGGATCAATATAGATTCCCCATGGATTCTACATAGCTTCTCGATGGATTTCGCACAAATTCTCTACGGATTCCACCTGGGCATTTTTTAATTTTACACGCCGTGTCTGCAGAGAGAGTTCTACCAATATACTAATTATCGCATACTACCTATACAGAGTATCAAGAATACGTATCAAAAGTACGTATCAAAAGTACGTATCAAAGTACGTATCAAAGTACGTATCAAAGTACGTATCAAAGTACGTATCAAAGTACGTATCAAAGTACGACGCAAAAGTACGTATCAAAAATACGTATCAAAGTACGTATCAAAAATACGTATCAAAGTACGTATCAAAAGTACGTATCAAAGTACGTATCAAAAGTACGTATCAAAGTACGTATCAAAAGTACCACACAAATTCGAACGCTTTGTTACGCATCATTGATACGTACTTTTTTTACGTACTTTTGATACGTAACAAAAATACGTAACAAATATACGTATTTATTTTCAATAGGGGGAAACACTGCTAGTTTACAATTATTTTATTATAGTATCAAGAATAAAAACTATGCTATTTTAATTTTTAGGCAGCCAAGAAAATAGATTTTTTAACATAAAATGGTGATTCTTTATTGAATTAATTTAATATTTATAATTGCAACTAAATTTCATTAAACAAAAATCAGCTTGAAATTTTTACATGATTTTCAGCTGAAAATTATCTAACATTTTGACATGAATTTTATTTCATATTCAGCTGATTATTAGCTGAAGAATTTCAGTAGGGTTTACACTTGTAACATAATTTGCGTTTACTTGGTTTCTTATTTGGAGGGCTGTTGCAATTACTTTCAGATTCACTGTAAAAGTCTGCATGATCAGGTGATTTTCTTTCACCGAATGAAACATCCTTCGTAGTTAAACTACTTGCTGCTAATTGTCCTTGTGGACTTAATGGACTTGAAGTTTTAAAAGGATTGCTCAACTAAATAATAATAATATTATTATATTAATAAGAAAAGTTTAAATACTCTAATATTATTATACATAAGAAAAGGATATATTTGTAAAATTTGAATGATTTGATAAATCGTTTTTTCTAAGTCTAATATTAAAAGCCTGTAAAGCCTCTGAATCTATTCTTAAAAATAGATTCTTAAACTTTTACACAAATTTTTTACCTTGAAATTAGGTATCGGTGACATCCTCACATTCAAGCTACTTGATTCTTCTTTGGACTGAGAATCAAGAATGGGCGATATCAGGTTTACTATAATGAATTGATCAAATAAATATAAAAAAATATAATTATCTCTGTAACAGTTAGTGAACATAATAAATATCAATAATAAATATCAATCTTATTGTTTTACAATTACCTATAATTACAGGGTACTTTTTGTTACGAAAATATGTTTAACAGTTTGTATTTAAAAATAAATATTATTTGTAGAATATAATATATAATTTCTTACTTTCATGGTCATTCTTCTTTACTTCGGAAGGAACCAACAGTTTCATCTGCAAATTTTGATTAAGAAATCGTAGATTTTCCATGTTTTTTTTTAATGCAGCATATTTTTCTTTTAAGTTATTGTGTACTGCCAGCAGTTCATTGTAACGTTGTTGTAATATTTCAATATTACATTCTATTTGTGACGTTGACTTAACATTTAACATATTATCATTCCTATTTTCTTCAAATGGCAATTGAGAATTTTTCAGCGTTACGAAAGGATCAGCGGCAATAAAGTTGTCAAGTTTTACTTGTAAAATTTTCTTCTGCTGTCTGTTTTTTTCTACCGCTGCTTTTTTTTCCAAGTTTATATTCTGTAATTTATGCATACATATATAAGCTTTTGTTTCTTTTTAAATTATATCAAACATTACCTTTAAACTTACTTTTTTAATAATTTTTGTCTCAATATCTTGTTCGTTACCGTTTAAATCATTATAATAATCATCTACAACAGTTTTGCTTAATTTTGCAAAATTTCCTCTTTTTCCTTCCAAGAATTGGAGATCTTCTTCATTTTCAATAACTAGTAAAATATACAAGTAAAATCAAATAAGAAACGGTACATAATAATAAGTAAAAATCAAAATATATTTGTTATTAAATAAGATCCAGTGTGAATCAATAACTAATTAATATAGAAAATAATAATTTAAACTAATCAATAAGTAGCATTCAAAAACAACAAATAAAAATCAAAAGCATATGTTTATATAAGATTAATTATAAAATATATGAATTAATTTTCAGTCGTACAGTTTATACTTGAATTCATATTTATATAAAAATATTAATTTTTAATAAAAGTTAGGAATCGATAACAAAAATAAAAACAACACCTGACAAATCACCTGACAAATCACCTGACATTATCACCTGGCACATTACCTGGCACATCACCTGACAAATCACCTGACAAATCACCTGACATATCACCTGACAAATCACCTGACAAAACACCTGACATTATCACCTGGCACATTACCTGGCACATCAACTGACAAATCACCTTATATATCACCTGACAAATCACCTGACAAGTCACCTGACATTATCACCTGGCACATTACCTGGCACATCAACTGACAAATCACCTGACATATCACCTGACAAATCACCTGACAAATCACCTGACAAATCACCTGACAAATCACCTGGCATATTACCTGGCACATCACCTGACAAATCACCTGGCACATCAACTGACAAATCACCTTATATATCACCTGACAAATCACCTGGCATATTACCTGGCACATCACCTGACAAATAACCTTGCACATCAACTGACAAATCACCTTATATATCACCTGACAAATCACCTGACACATCACCTGACATATCGTATGATTTTACTTTAATACAATTAACTATATATAAAGTGTTATACTGTGAGAAATTCATTTATTATTGGCGGATTATTTGCCAAGATGGTTTTGACGAGTAAAACAGATAATGACAATATTTTGATGTGAAACGTTTTGAATGCATTCCGTCCCAAATTCTCTTGAAAGATCGCTGTGGGAGGAGTTGCATGAGAGATATTGCAAGTGGTTAAATGATTAATCATTTAGTGGTTAAATCATTTAGTGGTTAAATGATTAATCATTTAACCACTAAATGACCTCTGTAGGTCATTTTGAGCCATAACGTGGATACATATCCAGATGTAAAATTTTGTGCTCTTTCAGAATCTGAAATAAAAAATAGGGGTCCCTATATAAAAAACTGAAGATGACCTTTAAATGACCTTGAAAATGATAACCAATAACAAATCCAAGGTCATCATTTAGTTCAACCTTCAAAACTTAACAACTTTTGTATTTAACATTTTTTTCCAAAATGCTTACTTTATGTTATAAGTGGGGGGTCCGGAACATTTCGAACACCCTGTATATGCAAGGTGATACTGTGAGAAATTTATTTCTTATTCCCTGATCATTTCCTAAGTGTATTTTAACGAGTAAAACCGATAATGACAATATTCTGATGTGAAATACATTTTGAATGCATTTCGCCACAAAACCTCTTGCAAGAACGCATAAAGAGCAGCATGAAGGATATTGCAAGGACATGAGCTAGATAATTGAAATAATACTACTAGTCACATCGACTTATATATATTTCGTTATATGTGGGGTGATGCGTCACTTGATTTTTCGCGGCTTTTCTACACGAGACTTTACCTTTGAAATCTAGTTGACAAGCTGATCACCTGACATATCACCTGACATATCACCTGTCATATCACCTGATATATGTCCAGATATATATGACCAGATATGTCACTTGATAAATCACCTGCCACATCACCTGACGTATCACCTTACAAATCACCTGACATATGTCCAGATATATGAACAGATATGTCAACTGATAAATCACCTGACAAATCTGCTGATATCTCTCCTGATATATGTCCAGATATATATGACCAAACATGTCACCTGACAAATCTCCTGACAAATCACCTGACATATCTCCTGACATATCTCCTGACATATCACCTGATATATGTCCAGATATATGTGACCAGATATGTCACCTGACAAATCTCCTGACGTATCACCTTACAAACCACCTGACATATGTCCAGTTATATGACCAGATATGTCACCTGATAAAACACCTGACAAATCTGCTGATATCTCCTGACATATCACCTGTCGTATTGTCACCCGATATATGTCCGTATATGTCACCTGACATATCGCCTGACATCTCATCTGATTTTTCTGTATTGACATTAACGAGATATAAGGTTTGGTACTTTGAGAAATTCATTTCATATTGGCGGATCCTTTCCCAAGTGTATTTTCACGTATAAAACAGATAATGACAATATTCTTATATGAAACATTTTTAATCAGATCTCCCCCAAAATCTGATGTGAAATACATTTTGAATGCATTTCGCCCCAAAATCTCTTGCAAGAACGCATAAAGAGCGGCATGAAGGATATAGCAAGGACATGAGCTAGATAATTGAAATAATATTACTAGTCACATCGACTCATATATTTTGTTATATGTGGGGTGATGCGTCACTTGATTTTTCGCGGCTTTTTTACACGAGAGTTTACCTTTGAAATCTAGTTGACAATCTGCTCACCTGGCATATCACCTGACAAATCACCTGTCATATCACCTGATATATGCCCAGATATATGACCACATATGTCACCTGACAAATCAGCTGATATATGTCCAGATATATGACCACATATGTCACCTGACAAATCACCTGACTAATCAGCTGATATATGTCCAGATATCTGACCACATATGTCACCTGACAAATCACCTGACAAATCACCTGGCAAATCAGCTGATATATGTCCAGATATATGACCACATATGTCTCCTGACAAATGACCTGACAAATCAGTTGATATATGTCCAGATATATGACCACATATGTCACCTGACATATCACCTGACATATCTCCTGACATATCACCTGTCGTATTGTCACCCGATATATGTCCGTATATGTCACCTGACATATCGCCTGACATCTCATCTGATTTTTCTGTATTGCCATTAACGAGATATAAGGTTTGGTACTTTGAGAAATTCGTTTCATATTGGCGGATCCTTTCCCAAGTGTATTTTCACGTATAAAACAGATAATGACAATATTCTTATATGAAACATTTTTAATCAGATCTCCCCCAAAATCTGATGTGAAATACATTTTGAATGCATTTCGCCCCAAAATCTCTTGCAAGAACGCATAAAGAGCGGCATGAAGGATATAGCAAGGACATGAGCTAGATAATTGAAATAATATTACTAGTCACATCGACTTATATATTTTGTTATATGTGGGGTGATGCGTCACTTGATTTTTCGCGGCTTTTTTACACGAGAGTTTACCTTTGAAATCTAGTTGACAATCTGCTCACCTGGCATATCACCTGACAAATCACCTGTCATATCACCTGATATATGCCCAGATATATGACCACATATGTCACCTGACAAATCAGCTGATATATGTCCAGATATATGACTACATATGTCACCTGACAAATCACCTGACTAATCAGCTGATATATGTCCAGATATCTGACCACATATGTCACCTGACAAATCACCTGACAAATCACCTGGCAAATCAGCTGATATATGTCCAGATATATGACCACATATGTCTCCTGACAAATGACCTGACAAATCAGTTGATATATGTCCAGATATATGACCACATATGTCACCTGACATATCACCTGACATATCTCCTGACATATCACCTGATATATGTCCAGATATATGTGACCAGATATGTCACCTGACAAATCTCCTGACGTATCACCTTACAAACCACCTGACATATGTCCAGATATATGACCAGATATGTCACCTGATAAAACACCTGACAAATCCGCTGATATCTCACCTGACATATCACCTGTCATATTATCACCCGATATATGTCCGTATATGTCACCTGACATATCGCCTGACATCTCATCTGATTTTTCTGTATTGCCATTAACGAGATATAAGGTTTGGTACTGTGAGAAATTCATTTCATGTTGGCGGATCCTTTCCCAAGTGTATTTTCACGTATAAAACAGATAATGACAATATTCTTATATGAAACATTTTTAATCAGATCTCCCCTAAATCTCTTGAAGGATCGCGGGAAGAGTAGCATAAGGGATCGCGCAATGGCTTGTACAAAACATGGCTAATAATATGACGTTTGACATCAAGTTACATATTTCGTTATATGTCGAGTGATACATCACTGGATTTTATACGTCTTTTTTACAGGAAGCTTTACCTTAGAAATCTAGATCGCAGCACATATTACCCGACATATCAACGGACATATTAGCTGATATATCATCTTTTTGTTGTAATGCAATTAACAAGTAATCAATTGTGAAACTGTGATAAATTCATTTCTTATTGGTGGATCATTTCCCAAGTGTGTTTTGACGTGTAAAATATTTTGAATCATTTCTGCCCCAATATCTCTTTAAGGTTCGCGTAAAGAATAGCATACGAGATAGTGTAAGGACATAGGCGAGACATGGCAAATAATATCACGTGTTACATCAAGTTAGATATTTCATTATATGTCGAACGATACATCACTTGATTTTTCAAATCTTTTTTACATGAAGCTTTACCTTAGATATTTAGTTCATAAGTCATATTACTTGACATGCCACTTGATGTATCACCTGACATATATTCTGATTATTAGGTAGTTCACAAAGATATTTCAGGGGAGTGATTATGAAAGATATACAGGGTGTTCGAAATGTTCCGGACCCCCCACTTATAACATAAAGTAAGCATTTTGGAAAAAAATGTTAAATACAAAAGTTGTTAAGTTTTGAAGGTTGAACTAAATGATGACCTTGGATTTGTTATTGGTTATCATTTTCAAGGTCATTTAAAGGTCATCTTCAGTTTTTTAAATAGGGACCCCTATTTTTTATTTCAGATTCTGAAAGAGCACAAAATTTTACATCTGGATATGTACCCACGTTATGGCTCAAAATGACCTACAGAGGTCATTTAGTGGTTAAATGATTATTTAATAGCAGAAAGCCAAGAAATCCCGATTATTAAGAACTTTGAGCGTATCTGACCAATACTAAAGTAATTTGATTTTGCAAGACAAACTTTATGGTGGCGTTAAATTGACATTGCCCTTGATTTTCAAGGTCATTTGAAGGTTAACTTTAGTTTTCCAAATTAAGCCTCCTAGTTGTAATTCTCCATTTTGCACCAGCGCTAAATTCTGCATTAGGATTGTAGAAGGTGTAATTGACACTGGCGTAAAATAAGCCTTAGGCCAGACAACCACATAACTCGGGCGAGAAAATGATAAATAAAAAAATGTCTAATCAAAATAAGCCTTAGGCCCAACAACTACATACCTCGGGGGGGGGGGGAAATGATAAATAAAACAATGTCTAATCAAAATAAGCCTTAGGCCCAACAACTACATACCTCGGGGGAGAAAATGATAAATAAAAAAATGTCTAATCAAAATGAGCCTTACTGCTCAGGCACGGGAGGTACAACTAATTAAGGTAACATCATGGGTGATCCAGCCAACTAAGGCAAGACCATCGGCGGCCCAGCCTACTAAGACAAGAACACTAGCGGCCCAGTCAGCTAAGGCAGGACTATCGGCGGCCCAGCTAACTAAATCAAGACAGTGGACTATTCGCCCAAACTGAATTTTTTTAAAATGTCGTTGACAGGAACTTTTTACAACAACTGTTCAAATTGTTGCCCATTAACAGTTTGGCAATGTGCTAACCGATTGTAAAAGGCTGCAACAACATTTCGCAAGATTTGCTGAGGTATCAAGTCTATTTCATCAGTGATTCTTTGGCGTAATTCATCCAAGTCACGTGGTTTTATAACATAAACTTTATCCTTCAAGTATCCCCAAAGGAAGTAATCAAGAGGCGTTAGGTCTGGGGACCGAGGTGGCCATTCAATTGTACCTCTCCGCCCAATACATCTATCATGAAATGTTGCATCTAAATATCGGCGAACATGAATACCGTAGTGTGCAGGAGCACCATCCTGTTGGAAGTAAATTTCGTCCAGATTTCCACCCGTTAAATTCTTTATAGCAGGTATAATTTGGTCTCGAAGCATGTTTTCATACATTGCAGCATTTAAATTACCTTCAATAAAGAAAGGGCCAAGTACTCTTCCATTAAATATGCCAGCCCAAACATTTACTTTTTCAGGATGTTGCGTGTGGTCCGCTCTCATCCAATGTGGATTGATGTTACTCCAGTATCGACAATTATGTCTGTTCACTGTTCCGCTTAACTCAAACGTGGCTTCATCAGAGAAAAAAATGTTATTTAGGAGCAAAGGATCATCAGATATCATTTGCATCATTACATCACAAAACTCTACCCTTCTATCAAAATCATCTTCAGATAATTCCTGTACCAACTTTACTTTGAAAGGATGCCATTTGTTGAGTTTCAAAATTTTGTGCACAGATGCAGCTCCCATTTCATGCTGTTATGCACAACGTCTGATGCTGCAATGGGGGTCCTCAATAAATGATTGTAATACGTCTAAGCTCTTTTCATCATTAGACGATGATTTGGATCTACCTGATTTAGGACGTTCTTTAATACCACCTGTCTCTTCAAAACGTCTAATTGTACGAATTACGGTACTTTTTGAAATAGGGTTGTTTTCTTCAACTTTGAATGTTTCATTGAATAAACGCTGTACCTGTTTGTAACCTCTTGATCACCCCACCCTCGCATCATCAACAAAGATATTCTTTCTCGTTCAGTAAGATGTGCCATTTTTCACTACGTTTAAAAGTACAATTATTGAAAATTAATACAATTATCTGAATTTCGAAGTAAGAGAACTTCACTTAACTCTTGAAAACAGAAAAGTAAATAGGAGTAAACAATTGTTAATTAAAAATTATAAATGAACTGATTCCTAAAAAGAATACTGAGCAAAATCTTCTAAGGTACAAGTAACGATCCTGAAAATGCTATGAATCATGCGTAGAAACTCGTAACCCTTGCAAAAAATTATTGCAATAAAAACTGTTCATGTAAAACGGTTAGATTATTTTGCTTTTGAAATTAATAACCCCCAAGTGTCCTATGTAGATCATTTCGAGCCATGACGTGGATATTGTACATATCTCCAGACCTAAAATTTAATGCTCCTCCAGAATCCGGAATACAAAATGAGTCCTTTTTTAATAAGCTGAAGATAACTTTCAAATGACCTTAAAAATGAAGGCCAATTTTAAAGTGACCATAAAGTTCGTCCTAGAAAATCAAATTATGTACTTTAGTATTAAAGTACGAAATTTTTTTTTTCTTTTCGTCAAATACACCCAAAGTTCTTAATAATCGGGATTTCTTGGCTTTCTGCTACTAAATAATCATTTCACCATTAAATGACCTCTGTAGGTCATTTTGAGCCATAACGTGGATACATATCCAGATGTAAAATTTTGTGCTCTTTCAGAATCTGAAATAAAAAATAGGGGTCCCTATTTAAAAAACTGAAGATGACCTTTAAATGACCTTGAAAATGATAACCAATAACAAATCCAAGGTCATCATTTAGTTCAACCTTCAAAACTTAACAACTTTTGTATTTAACATTTTTTTCCAAAATGCTTACTTTATGTTATAAGTGGGGGGTCCGGAACATTTCGAACACCCTGTATTTTATCTAACTTACGATTTCTCAAGTTGTGTTCAAGTGTTTTTAAACCAGAACATGCAATTACAATATCTTCGATTATATGACATGTGATATCTCTTGTGGTATCTCCTCAGAAGTCACTCGTAGCATTACGTACGACATTTTTTATGATGTGAAATATCACGTGTGATATCACCTAAGAAATCATGTGAGAATTCAAGTTGATAACAGGTAAAATAGAGTGCGTATTATCGATCTTTTTGATATTGTTCTGCGTATAATTTACTTAAAGAGTTACGTACTGATTGATTGCGTGATATTTAGTGTAATAAGTAATTAATTTAAACATCAGTCTTTATTAGCAGTGTATTTTTGATTTTGTTTTACGTTTCATAATAAATGTTATGAAACATGCAATTAAACATAAACAGCGCTGCTGGAACAGCCGAGAATTTGCGATTATGCAGACCGTCATTATAATGCTGCCAAACATGCACACGTCACCCGCGCATTTGCCATGCGCGTCACTACCTCCATGGTCCAACGCGTACCTGGGGAGCGGTGCCACAGTTAGTCAATTCTCACAGTTAGTAAAATCCTCAATGCGTTGCAATTGGTATATGAGCAGGAAGATGTACGGGCTCTTTACAAGTACAAAAAAACCCTACAGCTGATGAACATACATGTACGATACATACATACAATCATTGTATCAGACATTCAAATGGCCATACTATCTAATAATAAATGAGTAATAAATCTGGGGTTTTAGTAAAAATTTAGGGTTTAGTAAAAGAATCAAATAAATAGTGAATCATTAATTTATTAAAAACTATACAAACATCTTAATCTTATTATTTTTTTCTTAAATCTCTAATGAGATTGGAAATTGATTCCGTTGATTTAGGAACCATTAAATCTATCTTATCACTAGCAAATTTTCTTTCTTTCAATATGTCCTCGTACATTTCTGAAATATCAAATGATAATTAAGTAAATATAAGACATTAAGTCTGCATGAAGATATCTTCCGCGTTAATGCACAATTTTTAGTGTTGAGGGTATTTATCTCTTTTCACACATATTTACCTCAATATTTATGGTTTAAAGACACCACGCAATTAATTCCAATAGAATTTAGTAAACTCTTATAAAAATATAGGATCAGAATTATATAACGCTTATTTTGATGTCCCCAATATACCATTCCAATACCTTTATACGCTAGTACAGTTCGCGCCCGGGGGACTTTAGGTAAGCTAAGTTACTTGCGATAGCCACTGGATTTCAGACCGTGAATTACCGCTTTAAAAACTAATTTCTTCTCCTTCTCAGAGCCGGTATGACGCCATATGGTGTCATTCCATGGTCGATCCATATATACTATTATCTACTATGCTATTATCCATATATATTATTGAAGAAACATTTATATGAAATATTTTGAAAAAGATCAACTTTTAGTTTATATAATATGTTATTGTAACTTTTAAAATACGTAATAAAGTACTTTATATGTCATATCGACAGGTATCCCTAATCTTCTAAAATAAAATTCATACAATCATATTTTTTATGTGCATGGTTTCCTTACACCTTAAATATTTTTTTTAATCTACTGACAAGATCAGTAGAAAGTAAAAATAGATTAAAACAATATTTAGAGTGAGCGCATGAGTATTAATCTAATAATGCATTCTACGCGGAAGATTTTTGTCTATTTTCGTATAATTCATTGATTGTTATAACATTTTTTATGGATATTCCGGTTTCTGCTCTGTATAATATATGATATATCTCTATAAGATACAGAGTGATGCAGAAGTATCAGTAGGGCTGCTAAAATCGTGTATTTCAAGATTTAGAATTTAGGTTTCGACCTTCAACAAGGCATCCAGTGTTATCTGAAGATCATGTTCAAAATTTTAAATTGCATCGTCAATTTTTTACTCCGGAAATCAATCGAGCATAAAATATTACGTCTGAATGACCATCTTATAGACCTTAATCTGAAGGTTAATCTGGATGATCCAAAAGTATCCGTACTGCTGTTGAAATGGTGTAATTCGAGTTTGTGGGAAAAAAGAATGTATTACTGGTTTAAATTTAAAATTGTAAAGACAATCTTCCGAATCTCTCTAAAGTTGGCACGACAACATTTACCTAAGTCAAAAATGACTATTGGCAAATTTGCTATTGTAATTAATAAAAAAAAGATAATTTATTTCTTCATACACAAGAATATGTCGATTTTTTGCCGTAATTGAAAGGTACACCTGTCGTTCCAACTTTTACCTAAATCAGAGATGAGCTCTTCAGAGAGGTATCTTCAGATGACACTAAAGGAGATGCTGAAGGTAAAATCCAAGGCCATCTTCAGACAGCTGGAAAATATTACAAAGCAATATTACTTTTGGAAACTACACGATTGTAAGAGCGCCACAAATACTTTTGGATCACCCAGTTTGACCATCAGCTGTCGGTCAATAAGGTTATATCTAAATGTAAAACATCATGTGCGATCAATTACCGGGGTTAGCAGTTGGGGTTGCCATTTCATATTTTTAAGATAACCTTCAGATAACACAGAAGGTTGGTTTGAAAGCCCAATCCCAAGTAACCTTCGTACAGCTGAAGCAAAACCCTAAACCCTATTATAGCTATTTCAGTTTTCCTCAAATCTCGTAATACACGATTTTGGATCACTCTATATAACTAAACTCTATATATTTGTAAAAACTTTAATAATGATTACACGGAAATGATTACTTTTTATTTTACGACAATTACAAATTTAATTAAAAATTCTACATTTTTTACTGTCTAGTAATAATCGCACAAAGCGCGCTTCGACAGTAGGCTACAGTAATTTTTATATTATCATTCTCTCCGTGTAGTAAATATATATATACGTACAGGGTGGACTGTATTAATATATTATGGGAAATATCTCATAATTATGGTTAGATACAGAATAATGTTTCAGACAAAAGTTGTTGAGGTCAAAGGGGGTCAACTTTTGCTATGAACGACCTTGACCTTGTTCTTATTTTTGGAGGTCATTTAAAGGTCAAGGTCATTTTATTAAATTGAAAGACCTTTTGATTCCGGATTTGAAAATAGTTTTGTGTGACCATCAAGGTCATCCTTGACTCATGATTTGAGCACATATTTTGACGTATAATTTTCTGTTCTTTCGATTTCCGTCATCAAAAATAGGGATTCACATTTGTAAAAACATTGTTGACCTTCTAAATAAACTTGAAAGTCAAACACAAGGTCAAATCCAAGGTAACTATTAAATTCCTTGACAAAAGTTACCTCTAGATTGACCTTGTCCAAAATCAGTTTACCAGGAAAATTATTAAGGCGTTCCGGTACTTTTGGTCCACCCTGTATGTATATAGTGACGGTAACAAGCCAAAGCAACTTCCTAATTGGGAGTCCCGAGACTCACATACGGTTTCTTCTTATTTAAAACATTTTATACTTACTTAAGAATAAATTTAACTTATAAGGACATAATTGCTGGAAATTTTTTTTTTGTATTTTGCTCCTATCTAAATATGAATTTTTTAAGGTATTTTTTCCAAATATTGTGATTGCCAGTTCCCGAAGCATAATGCTTGGTTTCTTTTTTTTTATATGGTCTAGGGTCGCCTGGCCAATTTTAATATTGTAGCCCAAATGAACCTACAACATAAAATATATATTTACTGATATGTTTAGAAGGTGTTCAATATTGTAGCGTGTATTAATGCCGTCAGGTAATCGTATCGAAAACTCTTAAGTAGGCGGCTGGCGGGAAAGAGAAAGAGAGAAAGAGAGAGAAAGAGAGATAGAGAGAGTCGTCGACCCTTAAGTGCTATTTGATACAATAAATTGATGAAAGGTAAATGACCAATCATGGGTCCAACCAATATCATGCAATTAAACATTGTATTGTAATAACCTGTTTTTGATATCTTCTAAAAACTTCCACTTGAAAACATCCACTTACAATTTCTCGTGAAATGGTGTACTTACTACGTGCAATGAAACGGAATGAGTGCATTACACGTGGATATTTTCAGCAGGATACGTACTTTCAGCTAGTGGATTAAGAAAAATAGGTTTAACATATAATTACCTCGTGTTCATCTACATTTTCTTCCAAGCATCGGGGTTCTTTTGCGTTACTTATACTCGGCTTCATTTGTCTATAGAGTATGGGCTTGTATTTCTTTAATTTTGGCAGTCCTTCATCATCAGACTCCAGAGGGCCTACAATAATTATTATTTATACTAATACATTTTATTTTAATAAACTAACAAGCAGCTATTGTTGAGTAATTAATTATTTGCATAGACTTTAACCCTTTAACTGCGGTACCGCTTACAATTGTATATACAGGGTGATTCATTTTAATTGCCCCAGGCAAATATCTCGAAAAGTACGGGAGATGGAAAAAAACGTTAAATGTAAAAGTTGTAGGGTTTAGAGGGGGAAATCCAATGGTGACCTTGACCATGACCTTGGGGTCAAGTTTCAAGGTCATTTCAAAGTCAAAGTAGTTTTTTTAAATAGGAACACCAACTTTTGACCTCGGAAATTAAAAGAGCGGAAAATTTTACATTCAAACATGATGTTATGTCATGGGGTCCAGTTGACCTCTGCAGTCGCATCAAGGTCAAATCAAGCTGTCTACACAATTCGTAGGCCAATATCTTGAAAAAAGCAAGGTTGAGAAAAACTTTAAATTACAAATTATTTACAAATTTGGTATTTAAAGTTTACATTTAACGTTTTTTTCTCCCGTACTTTTCGAGATATTTGCCTGGGGCAATTAAAATGAATCACCCTGTATATGTATAACACGTTTAGCTTTTAACATTCAAGAGGTTAGCGCTGAAAATTTAATATTGAAGTGTTTGAGCGTTTTGGATCTAAGGATTAATTATGCAAAGTTTAACAATTTATGTCATAAGGTTTATGATTTAGAGCATAGGGATTCAGGGTTCAACGGTTTAGAAATTAAATGGTTTAAGGACTTAGAATTTTTGGTGTTAAAGGTTTAGGAATTAGGTTTTTTGATTTTAATACGCTATATCTAATAAAGATTGGGTATGCAGTACCTTCTTCAAGATTGTTTAGGGAGATTTCTTTTTTTATGCCCAATTGGAAAATTTACGTAAGATTTTTCAATAGGGTGGAATTAAATAATAAAACAGTACTAACTGTCAGGCATTGCACCTTCTACGCTCCTTTCATGACATTCATTGTCTTTATGAGTCATCGAATTTGAGCCCGATGCCACCTGGTCAAAAGAGATATCGGAATCAAAATTCATTTCGGTATCTGAATTGGAATTCCACTCTCTCGAATTAGCTATCTCTACTCTCCTTGAATTTTTAATGGATGGTGGTTTTATCAGAGCTGACGTATTTTTCTTGCCGGTAGAGTCTGCAATAAAACAAAAATAAGTACGTTGTACGTATACGTTCAGATGATGTTCAAATGCGTAATATCAGATACATCGTCGGAAGATGTTGTTTTCCAAGTTGCTTGTGAACCCAAAATCAACTTCAGTAAAAGTGCCCAAGCACATTGTATACGTGTAAAAAATAAGAAGTTCTTTCAGAAGCAGAGAGAAAATACTGTAAAAAACGGTGCATGTACATTAAAATCTAATACTGTGTAGAGACGGCTTTTTAGAACTCAAAATAGTAAAACCAAAGACTAAAGTAAATCTCATTGTTGGAGAACTGTAACGTTGTTCGTAATGAGTAGATAAAATCGAGCGTCGATGACCAGCAAAAGAAAAAAGACGATGAGCTAGATAAGAGTTGCAAACAGGCAAAAAGCGTTTGTCTGTTTGCAACTCATTAAGCCCCGCATCCTATCCACGAATGAGAGAGAGAGAGAGAGAGGGGGAGGAAGCATCAGTTCGAGCTACCAGCGCATCCCGCTCGAGCAGGAGCACGCAGCATAGCGCCCGCGAGGAGATGCTACCGCCGGCTCTTCAGTTAAGCCGAACGGAACGCGTGCGATTCAAAAGTAAATCGCGAACACTTACGGTATTTCATACACAACAGTTTTTTGTGATTATTTGGAATTATAATTATTTGATTTGATCGTATATGATACAGAAATAGAAAGGACACGATTTTTTTTTATAAAATTTAGAATTTTGGATAATTATTTAGTTATTATTAATTGAACACTAAGATAATTAATCGATCAACACTCGAGTTGGTGCTAGTAGGAGCTTACCCGAGCAATGGGAGCCGCTTGGGGAAATCCGTGCGCGGATCATCGTCAGTGCGATCGCTTATTGGATAATGATATTATTTTTTAATTGACAATATCTCGATAATTATTCAAAAATTAGGTTCTGAAAGTCAATTAATAATACTATTAAAAATTCAAATTTCGTGACACATCTGTCATGCACCAAAAAATTGGGTTTTCGTCTGCTATATTGTGGTACGAAATTTTTTTATTCACTTTCAGATCCTCTTCAAATACGATTTCCGAGACAGACATATTATACATTCTAGCAGTGGCTATTCCCATCAGCGCTCCCTAACGTTTGCTATGGCAATCCCTCTCTCTACCCTGTTGCTATGGACACCACCTCCTCTTCTTTCTGTTTCAATTTTGAATTGAAATTAAAATCAACGTCAGGAGACATACAAAGCCCCCCTAATGTAAACGAAATAAAAAATTTTAAATAAATAACATAATTTAAAAGAGCAATAACATTAAATATCTGTGTAAAAATGTGTCACACCGCTGTTGACAGTATTGATATCTCTCTGTAAATATGGCAAAATTGACGCAATGGTATTATTTATAAGAACTATGTTTATATAAATATGTATTTATGTCATTAACCACTACTTTATGTGCTTACTTTTATCTGCATCATGTTTCCGTTTTAAACTTTTAAATTTACTTCCAGTTACGTCCTTTGTGTTTACCTTATTTAATAAGCCTTCATCTGTAAATATAAATATATCGCCTTTTTATTCGTGGTTTGTATATTTTTCTTGATCTTCTGGTCGAAAGTACGCAATTTTGCCACTGATTTCGGTGGAGAAAGCTATTCTTTTACTCATTATTATACAAGGAGTCCCAAAAAGACCCGAACCCCCGCCCCCCCCCCCCCCGATAACTTTGCAGGGTGAAATCCTATAAAAAAAAGTTTAATAGAAAAGTTATAGGATTTCAAAAAAGGAATTCAGCGGTGGCCACGTCTTTGACCTTGACTCTAGTTTTCAAAGTCAATTCAAGGTCAACTTTAAAATTTTAAATAGAAACCCCTATTTTTTATTTCACAAATTGATAGAGCGCAAAATTTTACGTCCGAATATGAAGAGAAAATTTGTGAAATAAAAAATAGGGGTTTCTATTTAAAATTTTAAAGTTGACCTTGAATTGACTTTGAAAACTAGAGTCAAGGTCAAAGACGTGGCCACCGCTGAATTCCTTTTTTGAAATCCTATAACTTTTCTATTAAACTTTTTTTTATAGGATTTCACCCTGCAAAGTTATCGGGGGGGGGGGGGCGGGGGTTCGGGTCTTTTTGGGACACCTTGTATATTGACGAGCCTTTGCCACTGATAGCAGTTTTTGCCACGCATGCCTTTGAGCTGGTAGGCAATGGCAGATTTTGTTAAAATAAACGTTTTGGAGGTTTTGTTTATGTTTTGAAAGATAGCGCGGTTGAAGTTTTGTTTATATTTTGCAAATATATCTTATTTCAAAAATCTGAGTGACGTCACAACTTTTTTTTAGCAAAGGCGGTCATTGCAATAAACTCACTTAAACTAAAAATATAAAATTTTTTTAAATATAAATTTTAAACAATACGTAGCGTACTTTCGACCGGGCATCAAGAAAAGCAGTATACAGCACATGATCCTCTTGTACTGTAATGTACTATTTAGATATATATCATTTATAAAATAAGTTCAACATAGACATTGTGTGAGTGAGAAAGAGCGAGAGAGAGGAAAGAGAGAGAGAGTGATAGTATTCATATAATCTTTGAATTGGACCATATCTGATTTGTATAGAACAGAAAGTATAATATACAAATATTTATAATATATTTCATATTTACAAAAATGACGTAAACATATGAATTTATAAGGATAACAATCGAAGCAAATTATTGGAGATAATGCGCAATGAAAACCCCGTCGCTTTATATTCATTGTAAGTTTACAGTATGCACTAAAATTCTATTAAATTAAAATAAACGCTTTACAAGGATATGTTGGCATCCTATCTATCTCGACCAAACAGATTTGTACATATTTATCTCGAACTCAGCTAGAGCAGAAAGCAACAAAGAAGCGGAGGTTTAAGTATTTATAAGGTCATAGATCGTTATCATTTATGTTTCTTTCATAGTTGATATTAATAATTAATACGTTGCTATTCTGGATGTAAGCCCCGGAACCTCTCAATCGTCTGAATAAGATGCACGATCATCCATGTATAATAACGCCAGTCCGAGATAAAGCTCCGATGTTCCCTCTCATGCTAACTGTCCGCGTACCACTCTCTTACTCACTTATACCGCGAGGGTTCCCTCTCCGTCGCTCAGAGTCACGCGCTCTCAGCCGGCTCATCAGCCGGTCGGGCAACGAGTCCTCGCGCGATCTTCAGCGCGTTTCACCCGTTGTCCAAAATGGCGTCAGAGTCGTACCAGCTGATGCGTCTAGCTGCGCGGCAGCCTCGTGGTCGCGATCTTGGCTTCCTCGTTGGCATAGCTGGTCTCTTGCCGTCAGCCAAGGTCTTGTTTGTTGCACGCCTGTTAGCAGAACAAACTTGTGCAGTTCGACAGCTTGACGGCGGTAAAATCCCCTTCTTATTTTCTGATCTAATTAATTGCAATCAAAATACCTTTCTCCAAAACGACCTGCGCCTTTCTCATTTGAAATTCATTTGGAAATGCTTCCCTTCCGAATATCTCTCTTGCGCCAATAAACTTTGCGTATTTATTTAGTGTAATGGCAGCATTATTTTGTTGCACTGCCTTGACTATCTGTGTGGTACTACGCTATAAGTGAATGAAAATAACATTAATGTAATATGAACCTTTTTTTTACATTTGAGTATTACATTCATTTACAATAATTAATTGTTAATAATACAGGGTAACCTATCTTAATCGCCCCACGCGAATCACTCTGAAAATATACACTTTAGAAAAACAAGTTTCAAATAAAGGTTATAGCCTTATTGAAAAATCTTACGTGAGATCTTATGCCAGAATCCGATCTAAAATGTTTCTATTTATAAGGGGCTAAACACCGTGCGAAATGTGGATAAAATTGTTATTATAAAATTTTTTTTCGATGGGTCGCAAATTTTATTAAGTTTCGCTTCTGAAAAAAGTCCCATCGAAAAATTTTTTTTTAATAACGAGCTTATCCACAATTTGCACGGAGTTTAGACCCTTATAAATAGAAACATTTTAGATCAGATTTTGGCATAAGATCACACGTAAAAACTTACCTAAGATCTTACGTAAGATTTTTCAATAGGAGGGATTTCAGGGGAGATTTTGTCCGTGAACTTGACTATGACCTTCAAGCTTTTTTAGAATATTGTTTTTTTTCTTATAGGGACGAAAATTCGAAATCAGTCCCCATTTTTCGGGTTGAAGCTTGGCTTTCCCTCTTGTACTGCGCGTCACCTACCGCCATCAAGTGGAAGAAAACTCTTATTCCTTACTCTGTTAACTACGCATATACATCTATATTTGCGCTCTTGCACCTTCTTTTTTAAATCAATAAAATAAACATATTGGTTAGAAAATTTAATTGTATTACTGCTGTTAAAAAAATGAATTTATTAAAAGATTCATCGCGTGAGAGTAGTGATGAAGAGCAAATAATCTGTAATTTTGAAATAGAGGCATAGACTGTAATTAATGAAAAAATATTTCCTGCAAAATCACTTAGTCGGTACCAACAGGTATACGAAACTTTTTTGAAGTGGAAAAATGTAAATATGGCAATTTCCTTTGATGAAAGCATTTTAATTTATTGTTTCAAGGATTGGCAAAAAAGAAGGTCCAAATACTATGTGGTGTAACGGGGCCGCCCCTGGTCCTCACCTACGTCCCTCGGTGTGGCTGTGTGTAGCAGCGTGCTGTGCACGTGCGATGCCGTCCGCCGTAAACGCCGGGAGGTTCAAACTCCCGGCTTTCTCAAGCTCAGCTGAGCCCAAGTGCGTGCTATAAATGATCGCGAAAATCACCCGCTCTGACTAACTCTTGGTCGCGGTTCTCGGGAAGATTGGACGTGAGCGGGAAAAACATGGTAAGATTGAAATAAATATTAAAGAGATTTATTTCTCTTCCATCAAATCATAACAGCAAAACAAACAAATAACGCGGAGAGTGAGCTTTCGTCCCAATAGAAAAAAAAAAATATACATTCCACATGACCCATCATATATACTACTACTACCCTGCATAAACTGAGAAAATATCCAATTTCTTACTCTTTCAAAAGAATTGTCATTGTACTAATAACTATTTTTATTAAATCTGAGTGTGCTATTTTTATTAATGTTTCGTGTATATTTATGACAATTCAATAAATTTTATATACTATTTTACGTTTTATATATTGTAATATTAGTTATATTTGTTTGTATTTGCCTTACGATTTCTTTTTCTTGATCTTCTAAAGACGATTCTAGGCTTGTTTCCGTATCAGAAGCCATGTTTTTTGGAAATACAAATCTTTTTTGGTTTAATTCATATTTTGATTTTGCATCTTCCTCTGACTCTGAAAGAAAATATAAATTATAACATTAAACTTATTAGTTATTAAATTAGCAATTGGTACACTCTGTAATGTTATATTACGTAAAATAGTTCGAGACTTGCGTAAAATGGAACTGATAAAATAGATAAGAAGCGCGATTTCTGTATTGCTACTAGGTATCCATTTGTTTATATCTTCAGACATGTACTTGCTTCGCCGAACTATACGGCATCGCTGCAACCAAGGAAGCAACAAGAGAACACCGCCGCGACGTACAAGCACCGTATCCACGGTCTGACTCAAGTCGCAGCAAGCTTGTGAGCCGACTTGGAGATCATCCACGAGAGGTAGAGAATGCATTGGTGCCGAGAGGAAGAAGATGACGTAATTCTCGCTCATAGCAAGCCTTAAGAGTGAAGTAGAGAGAGAGAGAGAGAGAGGCGTGAGAGCATTAGAGAATTACAGAGCGATCGCACGAACACGTGTAGGCGATATCGCGAGGAGAAAGCTGCGTCGTCGGAATAATAACGATCAAGAAGCAAGGTGTCGAGATTCGTCTCCACCTGCCGCTCCCGTTGGACCTAGGAGGTGTGAGAGAGTGAGAGGAGAGTGATCAGAAAATAGTTACGGAGAAAGAGTTAGAAGGCACAAGTGAGTGTTACTGGTGACAGCGACGTCGAAAGGCGCCGCTCACTAGAGCGAGTTGAGCCAGCTGCGATCCGGGTTACGAACTAGGTCCGCATTTCGGTCCCGGGGCACCTTGACCTGAGATCTGCGCTAGCCGGAAGCGCTAAACAAACGCGCAATTAAAACATTTTTGGCGCTGCCGCGCTCTGACCTTGGGGTTGAGCCGCAGTATTACAGAGGTTTTGAGAGAAAATTATAAATATGACCACGAGCACAAGCACTGTCAAATTTAATAACTATAGACTGAGGAATCTAATCGGAAAAGCCGAAACAGACAAGATTTGCAAGATGCAGAGATAGAGATATAGTCGTTCGGAGATGTTTACAATATTTTCTATAAATAATGTACAGTTAAACTTACCACCAAGGTATAAAATATATCCTTTGTAATATGCTCCATTGCAATTGTCATATACTGTATGTTTTTCCTCGCATTCACACCAAAGTATGCGATATACATGTTTTTCGTCGAAATCATTTACATCTGTAGGTTCTAAAGGGACAGTAGATTTTTTTTTGTATTTAATTTGGTTAATGTTGCAATAATAATTTTTTCCTCTGTCATCTAAATATCTGACAACTGCAAACATACTGCTTCCTAAACAAACCTGTAAAAGTAAATGTAACCGCGTATTAAGGACATTTATTCAGAGAGGGAAAGGGAGAGGGAGAGAGAGAGGGAGAGAGGGAGAGAGATTGGGACAAAGATTAGCCTTTATATTGCTACAAAACAAAAATAGATTCTGTAGCGTGCAATTTCACAATAACTATAATTACAATATCAAAAAACCATGTTTTAAGCTTGGGACCTCCAGAAGAGTAAAGGTCCTTTGGCTTGTTATGGACAATATTTATACAGATGCTACACAGAGAGAAAGATAATAGTTATTCTCGGTACAAATTTTACTAACCTATTTTGTAAATATTATAAACTGTTCGCGATTTCTCCATTCGAATTGCGCGCGCTACAAACTCGGCAGTGCCAGATGGCGCTGAGAACTTGCGCGCGCACTCAGGCGAGTCTTCGCGGCAAGATAGCGTCCCTCGACGCCATCTTAGCTCTCTCTACAACCAGCTCTGAAAGGACAAGGACGTGCTCTCTACCTTCAAGGCTTTTTCGACCCGCTCAACCCCGCCTTTTTCATCATCCTGCTCAACTACTGCATCACCTCACCTGCACTGCAATTTCCAGCTAATCGCCACATAGCACCAGCTCAGCTTTCAAGATTATTCAGCTCAGTTACACATCTCACACATACACACAACACAGAGGTTAAGGTATGCTCGCCTATACTAGAGGCTCAATAAATCAAAGTGCTCATAAACGAAGTGTATTTATTTAATGTCCCCGCCCGCTGTAACTACTCAATCCTTTACAACATAAATCGCTCAAACAATAAACAAGCCAAAGCAGTTGCAAAAAAAAGCACAAACCAATTATTATCACCTCCTAACGAAGCGCCCTTTGCCTAAATTGTACTAGACATCCGCCAAAGTGGGATGAACGTAGTTTTCTGTGTTATCTCACAATTGATTAGATTTATACCACAGCATTGATGGTTTTAATATGTCCTACACGTTGTCCGCAAGCACGCCTGTATAAGGTTACACTTTCGCTACTTATGCGCAAAGGTTTGTAGCCACACTGCCTCTGCCGATTACCCCCTATCAGGAGCAAGAATCACTCTCTTTAGCCCTTTTAATCGAGTCGTATTAAAGGAAAGGCTGCGTAGCATTATACGTTTGCCTAATCTCTAGGCCATACATTTGGAACTTATAACGGTGCACCTGCAAAAATACAGTATCCAAACACGATTTCCGAGTCGCGACCGCAGGTCATATATTGTCGACAAGACTAGTGCTAATGGAGCACCTATGTGACCTTTATAACCCAGCGGTCGGTCGGGATCGCTCTCCAGTTTGGCCGAGACGCCAAAATCTTTACCTCGTCAGCTCCAGCGGCGATTCGACGCCAGTGTCTACAAGCAAGGCTATTACCGTAAAAATTACCATCGCCAGCTCATCTGCTCCAGCTTAAACATGACGTCAGGCTGTCCGGACGGAGCCGAATATCGGTAACGCCATTGTTATCGTCTGCAATCTATACTAAATAGATCATTTACGTTAAACATTGTTCCCCCGTATTATGCGAATACGTAATTTGCTGGCTAGGGAACAATGTGTCGAGAATGTTTTAAATTTTTATAAGCTCGCGCCAGATATTATTGATGTCATGCAAACTCTAAACTTAAACGCCCGCTAAAAGACGCCAAGTTAGACTGGGGCGCGTAGAAGGTTCCCTTGTCGAGGAAGAAATCAAGTGGATTTTCAACACTCTGCTGCTTTCCACTTCGTAGGAATTTGCCCGCTTTTCTCAGTGAAGCTCTTCTCACTTCTTTTCCGAAGCCAACTGTCGTCGATGAGAAGCTCGAACATATTCATTTGTGCCTAATGAAGAACCTCCAAGATCGATTCTGGCTAAGATGGAGTACCTCAACTCTCTGTAATCGTGGTCTAAATAGACTCGTCCATGTCACTGTCTCCAAGTCGATGACCTGGTTGTTCTTGCTGATCGCTCTCTTCTCCGTTCCTCTGGTCAGATTATCCAAATCCACCCTGTGTCTTTGTCTTCAACGATGCAGTGCGTTATTTCACGCAGTAAATCTGTAATTCCTACCACATTCACCTAAGGTTATAAGAATGTCGACTACTGCATTAAGCGTATAATGTGCCATTCTACTAACAAGAATTTTATGAAGTTGGTTAAAGCTGAATTATACGTATTATAAATGAATTACAAAGTTTATACTATATCAATTCAAACCAGATTTCGATAGCATAAAAATTCCGATATCATGGAAACCATGCGAATTTAGAAAGGTCAATTTTTTTTACGAACTTTTTTAGGATTCTTATTAAAGAGGATTTTAGGTATACGTAATAAAAAATTTTTTGTTTTCATAAACCAATTAGTAGTCGACGTTTGCATTTTAATAAAGCCAATCTAAGTTTATTAGGACGTAACTGCTATAAAATTACTTACGACGGCTGGTTAGTTTACAAACCAAAAATTGTAACTGCAAGGTATCTTTCTTGCACGTGGGTGCCCGGTTCGTAGGATGGGAGGTAGATAAAAAATTACTCTTACACTTAAGAAACTACTTTATTGTCTCGCCGACCATCGTCCGAGGGTGCCAACGCTTGCGCGGTCCGCGCTACATATTATGGAGACACTGCTCCTCACACCCACACCCACACCAACACACACACACACACACACACACACACAGCACACCACACACACACACACACCGACACACACACACAAGACACAAACACACACACACACACACACAACACACACACACACACACACACACACACACACACACACACCCACACACACACACACACCACACACACACACACCACCCCCACACACACACACACACCACACACACACACACACCCACACACAACACACACACCACACACACACACACACACACACACACACACCCACACACACACCACACACACCACACACACACACACACACACACACACACACACACACACACACACACACACACACACACACACACACACACACACACCTTAACCATTGAGACCAAATTCAAAGGTTTTTGTTTTTTCTCAATGTTTACGGACGTACGACGTCGTTTTCGACGATTCTCTGGCAACTCACTGCCATCGAAGAGCAATGCATGCTTGTTTCTCAGGTTGCGCGACATCGTGTGGGCAAGTGTAGTCGCTATTCGGTGACGGGGCAATATATACGTATATCTTCCATACTATTATGGATGGAGATAGAGATCCCAGCGAAGTGCTCATTAAACTCACCCGACGTAAAACTAAGAAGATCATTCGGTTTCTGCTTTGGTAAGAATTCGAGGTTACAAATTGTCTTTCTAATAGTTTTATTTTTCTCAAGAGCCTCCACAAGATGGTTAAACAAAATATATTTCGCTCTTGAGCTGAGCGAACATTGATCTCCTTGCACAACCGAAGAAAATTGTGATGAAGCTCAGTTCGCCCAGTACGCTTATAACGTATGTGCGTCTCAGGTTCAAACCAAGGAGCATATTTTGTATGGAACAAGCTTCTTAAGTGGTTACACCTAATTAATAGCAGAATTTAAATTAACATTTAGGCTACATCAATCCAATTGTGACAGATGCAGGTATGGTGTACGGATCCTTGGAAGATTATAGGAAGAGATTACTCATCAGATAAAAGATTGATAGTGCTAGCGTCATCACGCTCGGATCACAAGTCGGCAAATCAGCGGCTGACGATAAAAAATTGTCCACCTGCATGCTAGATATATCTAAAACCCAGCCCAGTGCAAAGAACTTTAAGTTCTTAAAAAGTAGAAATTTGTTGTGAGACAGCGACTAATCAATATATATTTTACAATCGGATAATATAAGGATAATCATGTTGGTGTTTAAATAATTTAAGAAAGGGAGAAAAAGAGGGTACGAGAGAGAGAGAGAGAGAGAGAGGGAGAGAGAGATTCATAGACAGCTTCGTAAAAAACATGTAGGGCCATCATTTGCGTAGAAATATCTGTTGAGCAACATTACATCAGATAATGGATAACCCTACTAAAAATTGGCATGCGATAATAAAATAAAAAAAAATACCATGAGTGTGAGAAAAATAAGTGAAAGAAAATGATTGCTTTTAAACTACTAATTATGATAAAAATTAATTTATTTTAAAATAATTTAAATTAAATGAAACACTAACAAACGTTTTCATTTGCCTTTGTATAAAATAATTTGAATGTTACTCTTCGCGATTTGCATTTCAGACATCGCGCGCTTCGCTCTGCATACTGAGGAGCTACCAGGCGGCAGCACCTCTAGGACCCTACGCTGACCTCACACGTACCACACACTAATACGCTCGCTGTGCCGAACATGCTACGGAGGAGCTGTCCATGACACGTCTGTTCAGCACTCGCGCCCTCTTCTTACCTTAGCTAACATCATCCGATACATGCTTCAACCTATCTTACGCGCTCTCGGTCACTGTTGCCGCTGTTCCTGGAACTGTAGATACTACTCTCACTGCTCAACTAGCCTCAAAATAGATGGTCTGGAATGGTCCGCGGTCGATTAGGCACCTTCACGAATACCAAAACGATTCCCAAATTCGAGGAAAAGACAAAAAACCAAGGAGATCGCACGCGGCGCATGTACCTCGGCTCAGTGAGAAAAACGAACATGGCAGTGTCGTCAACAGTCAGCGCGAAGCACCCTCCCGCTTTCTCCGCGTGCATCTCTTTCTTCTCTCGCATGTCTGACGAGCCGTGACAAACTCTAAATTTATTTTTCTAGTATCCTATAATGAAATAAATTACCTTTAGTTTAATTTCATAGGCCATTATATAACAGAGAAATAATAAATATTAGCATTGCTCACATGTACCAAAACAAAAAATTTGTATATATAAATGCAGTATAAATTTTAACAAAAATATCTTATATGCTGTATAAATCCTTATGAGCTCAAACTATAGGTGCTTTATTTCATTATTCTGTACTAGAAATTATTTTCAAAGTTTCATCTAATTTTGCGACCCATAGGTGAGACACTCTCCTGGTAAACCACCCTGCTATAGTCTCACATTTACCCAATCTGTTAATCTTTTATCCTCCTTTACCTTTTCTGAACACTTGCTACGCCCTATCAAGAAGGAAAGCCGAGTGATACAGCGCGCGCGCTAATTTGTCTAATATTTCTATTTTAATCATTTTACTTAAAAGTAGCTTATTATACAAACAACCCAAATATTCTTAAGGGGATGCCTATCTTAATTTCCGTACTCTACTATACCGACAATTCGCTATATTTTCTGCTAGCACTTTACGCGTTCGTGTAAAATTAGTTTGTGGGAGCGACGAATATGTCGAGAACTGAGCTGTATCTCGTCAGTTTTGCCCTGGCCTAGACCTCGGTCCTGGGTGCTTTATAGCTACTCTAGTGTAGAAGTTTACGTAAGATTTTTCAATAGGATTAGACTCACCTTAAGACGCTACCGCGCCTCTTGATAAGTTACAATAAAAATGAAGATAAATTATTTTATCACTTTGAAATAACTACAGGTGAGTAGAAAATTTGGTCCAAAGAATTTTTTAGCTTAGGAATGGTTTTAATAGATAATATGCCTTATTAATAATAATAATAAACATAATAATAATAATAATAATAATAAACGCAAAAATAATTTAAAAGATACTTTTACGTCTTCTGATGCATGCATTTTTATAGCTTTTTAAATATTTTCTGAGATAATATTTATGTTTAGAAGTCGATATAAGCGTTGTAATGTCGTTAGAATCATTACTGACTGGTTCGAACGAACGTGAGTTGAGCACGTTAAGATCTTACGTGAATCTTATACCAAAATCTGATCTGAATTTTTTTTATTTAGAAGGGACTAAACATCCTGCAAAATGTGGATAAACTCGTTAATAAAAAATTTTCTATTCGATGGGATGCAAAATTTTTAAGTTCTGCTTCTGAAAAAATTTTGCGTCCCATCGAAAAAAAAATTTATAATAACAAGTTTATCCACATTTTGCACGGTATTTAGTCCCTTATAAATAGAAACATTTCAGATTTTTTCGGATGTATAGCAAAAATTTTTTAAGTTCCGCTTCTAAAAAAATTCTAAGTTTAAGTAAAAATTTTAGATCAGATTTTGGCATAAGATCTCACGAAAGAATTTACGTAAGATCTTACGTTAGATTTTTCAATAGGGTTCATACGTGAGTAGAGTGTCACCAATGATGCGGCGCAGGTGTAACTTTTTTTTACCCATATAAGGAGCAGCAGGAGGGATAAAGCTCCACTTCATTCCTTGAGCTGCTATCGTAGATGAGATGAAGTGATGTTAGCAGATTGAGTTACTAGTCGGCAACTTGGACGGTGGTGTTGCGATCTGGTTACATAAACTGGGAGGAAAGTCAACGAAATGCCGCCAGGAAGCAGTCACAACTGAGCAGTCGGTTACGTCTTCGATGTGAACAGCAGAGATGACGAGGCACACAAATACAGCCTTTTTCAGTTCAAATGCTAATGATAACTTAAGTGCAAGCAAATCAAAAAAGGCCCAGCTTCTCCAAAAGTAACAAGCTTTTTACAAAAATGCATTACTGAATGAAGTTGAACGAATATTGTACACGTCGGGGATCTCAGATTAATCGGTGAGTTACTAAAATCTGTAATTTTTATTTTATGAATTGTTATAATTTCTCTATTAAGGGGAGGACAGAGTCCTGTTTTATCAATCAATATTTTCGACTCCGTTTATTGGATAGAATAGTCTAAGATCTTGCGGTTCTACTTCAAATCAACTGTAGAATTAGGGACAACTTATATTCTAGTAAAATACTAAAAAAATATTTGAATTCTGTTTTATCAGTTAATAATTTATTCCCATTTTTATTGTTGATTAGAAGTACAATTGCAAAATTTTACATAATTCTACAGAGTGGGCCATTTTTATCTATACACCAGAATTTCTTCGTTCCTAAGAGGTGAAACGAAAAAATGGTTTAGACAAAAGTTGTTCATGTCAAAGGGGGTCAAATAATTGTGATCTTGAATTTGACCGTGAAATCCATTTTCAAGGTTATATGAAGGTCAGTGTTCTTTTTAAATGGGAACCCCTATTTTTTATACTGGATTCGGAAAGAGCGGGAAATTCTACTTCCGAAACGGTATATACAAATATTTTTTATTACCCATAAAAGGTCATTTGAATGTCAAATTCCAGCAAACGCCGATTTTTCTGGAATTTGACATTGAAATGACCTTTTAAGGGTAACAAAGAAATTTTAAAAAATTACCCATTAAAAAAAAAACACTTTGACCTTCATATAACCTTGAAAATGGATTTCCGGTTCAAATTCAAGATCACCATTGTTTGACCCCCTTTGACATGAACAATTTTTGTCTAACCCATTTTTTCGTTTCACCTCTTACGAACAAAGAAATTCTGGTATATAGATTAAAATGGCTAAACCTGTATACAGTAATTGATGAGATAAACAAAGACCTCCTCTTAATAACTAAACGAGAGAACTTCATTAAACATTAATAGATGTATTACTTGCCCATAAGCAATAGCTCTATTAAGTTGCGAGTGCACTCTCAATTGTTCCCACTTCGAGAGTGCTCCTTGGCATGACGACTCTCCACCAAAGCACACTCTTGCTGTCACGAAGCAAGAGCGCGCTCAAACTTTAAATGTATCAACTTGACTGTTGATCCTCAGTCTTCTCGGCGCTCTGAACCGAACCTAAGAAGCTGGACCATATTTCATGATTTGAGTGAAACGACCCTGTTAAAAATATTTAGCTGAAAATCCGTACATGGACTGGATTCCAGCTGGATTTCTGGGCAACCTAAGTCGAATTTCCAGCTCGATTTCTTGCGAACGCTGGTGGAATTTTTACCTCTAATTTCCAACTAGCATTTCCAAATGGAAATTCCATTTGGAAATCCACATGGAATTTCCAGCTAGATATTTTCAACAGGTGAGCGAGACTCAGCTGCGCGCGATTTATTAGTGTCACTCGAGACTCTTAATAATTATTGACATATGAATTTGCAAATTGATGAGATAATATATTCAGATTAGAAAATAAATTTTTGTATTAAATCAATTTTTATGTTATGTTTCTAGACTTGCAAAGCAAGTGATCGGCCCTTGACACCCTACTGAGCTTTCAAGTCATCTGCACCTTGTATCGTCACGTTATTTATATACCGTTAAAGTGATTTTGATTTGTATGTTAAGTTCTGGTTATTTTCTTTTCTTATTATATTAATAAATAGGTATTTAAATATAATTAATTAGCGTGATGCATTATTTCAAATAATACACTAGTTCTTATATGAACACGTAAGAAACTAAAAGCGTAAAGAAATTTTAGCTAAGCGAGAACTGGGTGTTTTGAACCAAAGATTATTAGCAAAATGCAAAATGAGCATTTTTAGAGTTTTAATCAAGCGTAGTAGAACGCAGGCCTATTTAGCCGTGTTCTTGATAGCAAACCCTACTCCTGTTTCTCATAATAAGCACAGATTGTTACAATGTATACAGGGTGTTCAAAAATTCATTAACACAACTAGCATATCCACGTAGGGTATCGAATTCTAAGCACTTTATCCATTTATTATTTTACCAAATTTTGGATAAATTTTGAGTCATGGTTAATCAAAAACTCAAATAATTATCCAGTCAGGGCTCGATCAACGCTGAAAGGCCGGACATTTTCCAGCGTGCCAGTAAAGAGAGAGAACATGGGCTAGTGTCAGAACAGCTAGCAAATGGAAAGGGACGCCCCGCAAGGATCTTTTCGCTAGAGAATGTCCGGCCTTCGAGCGCTGATAGAGCGTTGATTGAATAATTATTTAATTTTTTGATTAGCCATAACTCAAGAATTATCCAAAATTTTGATAAATTGGATAGTGCTAAGCTTCGTATGTTGCTCCATTGACCTGAAAGCAGCGTTTGATAAAAGAAAAGTGACAAAATTCAGGGAAGTCTGAGGAAAATAAGTGGATGAAAAATGATTTGAGCCATAAACAAAGTACTTATAATTTACTTCCATACCGATGATAATACTCAAACCATGGGGTTAGGTTACAAAATTAAAATATAACTAAATTAATATTCAAGATTCATTATCATCAACTTATTAAATTTTAACAATAATAATTAAAAGTCAGTATATGCGCACGGCTGTAACATATCTAGATAAGAACAAACTATCTGAAGCTTGTAGCTGTCCCTGAGTAGATAAGAAATGACTGCTGAGGATAGTTCCTACGTGAGCACCACGAGAGAGCGCTAACCTCGAAGTGTAGTTGTTCCGCAGACCTGAAATCAGCATTTGGGGAAATGAGAACAAAGTATAAAATCTGAGGAAAAAAGTGGATGAAAAATTAATTGAAAAGATTGAGGATTTTTATGAAGTTACAAAATATCCTTTAAGTGTTGATCTTTTAACCGTGATCTTGGCACTCATGAAAGAGCACTTGAGAAAGATACAGGGATATAATGTACTTCAGAAAAGTAGAATGAAGAAGAAAGGAGTGTAGATTTGGAATAGGAGAAAAGAATATGGAAATGCTGAAAAGATTTACATAAGAAATATTACAGAAAAAGCAAATGCGATAATCAGAAAAATAGGAAGCAAATGGAAGAGAAAGTACAAAAACAATTGTAACTTAAGGAATAAAGATGTTGCCTACATAATTAGAGTAATTATACGCTGCGGAACTATGGGATTTGTGAGAACAGAGAAAAATTGAAAAAATGCGGGAGAAATATATTAAATGAATACCGAAGGAGGATAGATAGACCCTTTTCATATATGCTTATGGTGGATACGGGCAGTGGAAGAATAGAAGTAAAGGCAGCGAGGAGCTTAGTGATAGGGGAGATAAAATTTAAAAAGAAGGAAAAGGGATCGTTATAAAAGTTAAGATGAAAGGGCAAAAGAGAAAAAGTGGAGAGAATTTAAGGAAAAGTTATGCTGGTCGAGATAAGAATGGACGAAAACAATTGTAGAAGAGGATGGAATAAAAATGGAAGTGGAGAAATACATGCATGCGAGATTTCTGAAAGAAATTGTAGGAAAAGAAAACATAATTTATGAATATAAATCAATTAGGAGGCCAAAGATACTTATATATACTAAACTAAAGAAACAGTATGAAAGATTATTAAAAGAAAAAAGTAATAATGATGATGATATGGAACTTCTTACTCAGACAATTAAATGAGGAACTAACTGATAAAAATGACTTGTTGAAACAGCTGTTGGAGAAAGAAAAGGAAAACAAAACACAAGTAAATAAAAAAACATATGCTGACGTAACCTCGACATTTAATTTCAAAAGCAAAAGTGAACCTAAAATTATTATAAAAAGGAAATCAGAAAATGAAAAATCAGATATTGAACAAAATGTAATTAAGTACCTGGTAAGAGATACAAAGATACAAATTAAAAAAATAAACAAAAATAAAAAAGAAGATACTATAACGCTAAGCTGTACTAGTGACGAAAGTGCCAAAGCAGCAAAAAGTATATTAGATTTTAAATTAAATCATATATACCAAATAGAAAAAGAACAACCAAAAAATCCAATTATAAAAATAGTTGGAATTCATGGCGTAGAAAATCTAGATAATAATAATATAGAAAAAGATTTGAATAACAGAAATTTTACACATCATAAAGAAAAGGCAAAAGTGTTACATTATTACAAAGTTGATAAGTTTAGAACGTACACAGTAATAGTAGAAATTACTCCTATAATAAGCAGTTAAAAGAAAACCGAAACAGAATATTCTTTTTGCATTTAAATTGCAGAGTGTATGATATGATTGGTGTGAAGCCCTGCTATAATTGTGGCAGATTTGGTCATAGTGCATTAAAATGCAATAATCCAACAATGTGCTTAAAGTGTGCAGGTACACACAAAACTCCGTTGTGTAGAAATAAAAATGCTAAGATCTGCGGAAATTGCAGCTATAACAATAAGCAATTTGGTACAAAATATAACGTTGAACACGTGGCTGTGGACTGTGAAAAATGTGAAATCTTGGATTTACCAAGATACCTCGGTAAGGTACATAATTTTAGAAGCAAGAGACACGAGGAAAGAGACGTAACTAATTTGCTGACGCTACATGCTTTTGGAAGTAAGAATTTAGTCAACTCAGCAGGAAAATATCTGAACTGCTGGAACACATATATAATATGTGTATTGAGACATCGATATGGCCAGATGCGCTTAAGAAAGCAGATATTGTATTAATACATAAAGCAAATGATAAACACGAGGTATCAAATTACAGCCCTATATCACTAATATCAAATTTAGGTAACTTTCTAGAAAAGATAATTTACAATAGAATATATAGTTTTATAAAAAATAATAACATCATAAACTTGAACCAATTCGGTTTTATAAAGAATAAAGGAGCTAAAGATGCACTCAATTTAATATACGAGGAAACTCTAATTAATAACTAAAACTATTGGAATATATGAAGGTTAAATGTTAAAAATAAACATTTTAGTAGAAAAAAATTATACTAATTAAATATCTATAGTTTTTTTGATAAAGCTAGACATATAGAGAAGTTTTAAATTTTTAATTAAAAAGATAAACAATGACATCAGTTACTAATAGATAAAATGTTTATTTTTTGAGTATATTTAGATTTCTTTAATGATTTTTTGAGTATATTTAGATTTGTTAAAAAAAGATGTTGATATCAGTAAATATTAAAATTAAGGTTTTCAAATTAGACTTACTTCACAGAAAAGTCACAGCAAACAGGTAAACAATTTTGTTTTTATAAATACCTCACCGGAGCAAAAATATCAATTTTTTTAATAAATAAGTATTTTTTTTTTCACTAAATCAATATAAATTTTAATTTTTCTTTTTTACAAAATTATACTAATTGAATATCTATAGTTTTTTTGATAAAGCTAGACATATAGAGAAGTTTTAAATTTTTAATTAAAAAGATAAACAATGACATCAGTTACTAATAGATAAAATGTTTATTTTTTGAGTATATTTAGATTTCTTTAATGATTTTTTGATTATATTTAGAGTTGTTAAAAAAAGATGTTGATATCAGTAAATTTAAAATTAAGGTTTTCAAATTAGACTTACTTTACAGAAAAGTCACAGCATGCAGGTAAACAATTTTGTTTTTATAAATACCTCACCGGAGCAAAAATATCAATTTTTTTAATAAATAAGTATTTTTTTTTTCACCAAATCAATATAAATATTAATTTTTCTTTTTTTTCCCGTCAATTTCAGTATTTGTTGGTCTCTTAGCAACAAGTTGGTAGATGCGCCTTATTAATTGTATCAAGGTTTCTACAACATTAAGAGCACAACAGACGTGCAAGTCGATGATTAATAAAAAGCGTAAAATACCTCCAGCGACGTATGATACGTCAAAGGGCCAATATTTTTTTCATGATGAATATCCTTAACATAATTAATAAGGCGCATCTACCAAACTCATTGCTTAGAGACCAACAAATAAGAGGTACTCAAATTGTCGAAAAAAAAATAGAATGAAAAAGAAAAATTAAAATTTATATTGATTTGGTGAAAAAAAAAATACTTATTTATTAAAAAAATTGATATTTTTGCTCCGGTGAGGTATTTATAAAAACAAAATTGTTTACCTGTTTGCTGTGACTTTTCTGTAAAGTAAGTCTAATTTGAAAACCTTAATTTTAATATTTACTGATATCAACATCTTTTTTTAACAAATCTAAATATACTCAAAAAATAAACATTTTATCTATTAGTAACTGATGTCATTGTTTATCTTTTTAATTAAAAATTTAAAACTTCTCTATATGTCTCTAGCTTTATCAAAAAAACTATAGATATTTAATTAGTATAATTTTTTTCTACTAGTTACGCACAAAATGTTTATTTTTAACATTTAACCTCCATATATTCTAATAGTTAGTTAGTTATTAATTAGAGTATCCTTGTATATTAAATTAACCATGTAATACAGTTTATTGTTTAAAAGTATCCCTGTTGAAAAGATTTGATAAAAACTTATAAAAAAAAAATTTCTATCAAAATGAACAAGGTCTGTGCACCCTCCGTTCATGGTATAATTCCATATAATTCTTTCAGCATATAATTATTTATCTTAATGATAATTATTCAATCTATAATATTTAACTCGTAAGATAGAATAAAACATAAACTTTTATAAGATTTTATAAGAATATACTCTCAACGTGGAAATAAATAACCAACTTTATAGTAATATATGAAGTTAATATTACGGATAAAAACTATTTAATTTTAAAAGCTATTTAACTATTTAAAACTATTTCATTTATCTAGTTTTATAAGGATTTTCATAAAATTTTAATCAATTTAATGATACATATGAATTAACAGTATTTATAATACTATTATTATAACGTTATTATTTATCTTTATAAGGTTCTGGTATCTTATCATGTATATCAAGAAACCTATCAAATTCATTTATAGCCCTTCTTGTATAGAATTTTATAAGCCATTTCTTGGTAACAGAAACTGACTTTAATCTATTTTTACCCCTATGTGTGTATAATATACCGGATTTAATAGTTTATTGCGGTTTATCGTGTGTTAATATATATAAAATTAATTGTTAATAATTGTAACAGTAATTGGCTTATTTCACATTCTTACCACTATGTTTCAATATTTTTTAAAGCTATTCTTCATCTGAAATAAAGAAAACACTTTTGAGAATTTTTAAAACATTTTAATTTTATTATAAAAGAAAAAGCAGTCTTCAATCTTTTTAAACAAACTTATAAACAAACGTAATTTTTAATAAACGTATTTTTAATTTTAATTTAATTTATAAATTAATGACTTTAAATATTAAAATAGTAAGTCTTTATTCTGTGTCTTCAGTACTTATGATTCCCTTGTCTTTGGTGCTAGTTTTTTGAACATCCAAGTTCTCTTCAGTATCTTCAGAAATATCATCTGATAAAACTGAATCTTCAGAATCTTTTGAATTTTCCGAATCTTCTTGATCTTCACCTTCCTTTGAATTTTTTTTTATATCCTTGTTCCGTCCTTTTGCTTGTCCCTTTCTTGTGGTTTCTCGTGTAGGTCTGTTTAAATCCCACATTTTGGCTCCATCGGCAAATTAACAACATTTAAGACACAATATATTAAATTTAGAGTATATATAATTATGAGAGAGAGAGAGAGAACTAATTATCCGATTTATTTACATGACTATACTTATATGGTTAACTATTTGTAAAGAAACTCACCTTTTCATCATTTGTAACAAACCCAACTTGAACATCACTATTTGATATTATTTCAAAAGGATTTATTTTTCGAGCAGCTGTAAACGATAGTAAAAAGTTTAATTAAATTTATTGATAAAAATCTTTTTTAAATAAAAGATACTTACCAAGAGCGTATCAATCCTCCGGGTCACGGATTCGGATGAAACTTTAGAAATTGCTTTCTAGTAACTCACAATGAAATAAACCACCTATACTATAAACCTACAGGTTTACCAAAAGAAACTAAGAACATTAGCATTCCTCATATAGGCAAAATTAAAAATATCATATCAATAGATATAGTAGCAATGTTAATAAATCACTCTCATCATTCAACATGAAGGCCTGCTGGATAAAAGTAAGGTGGTTTGTTATACTATTCGGTACTACAAAACAATTACTAAAGATTCGTCCGAATACCTGGCAAAAAATTCAGTTAAAACAACGACACCAGCGCCAATAAATATTACGACCCTATGATATAACGACCCTGTTCTGGTGTTTGAACAAAAAATCTGTTGAATCAAAAATTATTATATTGAAACAAAAGATACTAATTCTAATTAAATTAAATTCTAAAATAACTAACGTACTAATTCAACAATTATTGCTTTTACCGCAATGATCGAGCTTCTCTCTGGATACTTCGTTATTTTATCGCCAGGTGGCAATCCTTTATTTGCATTTACGTATTTTGATAAAGTACTCTGTGCTCGTGGGCTGTAAGAAACTGGTCGTTTAGAATATATTATCTCTGTCAAGTTAACGAACTCCATCTATTAACTAGAAGTCTTACGGTTCAGTTAATTAAAATTATCAAGGGCCGTTGGATTAACAGAAATAACTCTTTTGTTACTATTTATTGTCGCAAAGGTCGTTGTTTCAACTAAATTATTTTCGTGGTGTATTAGATCTTTAAAGTTGCTTTAAGGTAAATGTACAATTATTGAGTTTAATCGTAACCTACAGATCTAGGTAATTAATCAATTTTGTGAATAAATGTAAACAAAAAAAAATGTATTTTTAAAAACCTAATCTGTTAGTGAAAAATTTTGATCATTTATGTGTACCTAAAATGCTTGGAATTTTTCAGTTGAAAGCTCAAAATAATAGAACGGCATTTGCACAAGCAAAATTCAATATGAAATTATCAATCAAAAATTTACTATATTATATCTAAAAGAATTAAGTTGCCGTGTAACACCTAGTAGAGTGCCATGCATATAATCAACGAAAGTTTCAAATTATATCAAAATTGCTTAGTTCCAGTAAAATTGACTTGCCTTTTACTCCATTTATCCACTTATTAAATTTTAATGATTTTTGTAAATCATTTAAATGCTCATTATGTGATCTTTCTTCGAGATCTTCTCTAAGTAGGGGATAACGCATGGAACCACTATCATACTTTCCAGGATGATAGCAGTAGCTGCAACCACTATTTCCATTAAATTTAATCCTATTCTGAAGTAAGGGTCTCGCTACACTATCGGTACAACCGAACAATGGTAGAACTTTTTTATTCACAATTTTTCCTGTGCGATGACCAGTTACATCAACACCTTCTGCCCGAAGAATTGCGCACTCCTCCACAAAAGTAACCATGTAAAGGTTCATAAAATCAGCTGTCGGTTCTTTTTCAGTTTGTAACAGTGCAGCTAAAATAATGTGTTTTCTTCCTACCCATAGCTTTTGTATACCGAAATTCATATTGCCGCTTACTGATCCATGTGAAGTCGTCACATACAGTCGTTCGATCGCCTGGGTGCAACGTATAACCTCGCAGCTGTGTATCTCTGTCACAATATCGTCTCTGCCGCCCGGTTTATCCAAAGAATCTATAATAGCCCGTTTTTTCGACGTAACGGGCTAAAGCGGCCGAATTCTATCGCTTTTCTCTCGGGGATCTGCGCGTTTTCAGATCCCCGGGAGAGAAGCGGGGAATGCGCTGGCTTTAGCCCGTTTTTTCGACGTAACGGGCTAAAGCGGCCGCATTCTTTCGCTTCTCTCTCGGGGATCTGCGCGTTTTCAGATCCCCGGGAGGGAAGCGGGGAATGCGGCCGCTTTAGCCCGTTTTTTCGACATAACGGGCTAAAGCGGCCGCATTCTTTCGCTTTTCTCTCGGGGATCTGCGCGTTTTCAGATCCCCGGGAGAGAAGCGGCCGCATTCTTTTGCTTCCTTGTTGGCAAGTTAATTTTTTTTTTTTTTTTTTTTTTTTATCCGAGGAGAGGGGGAAATGCTTTATGCACCATAAGGGAAGCATCGGGCTTCCTTCGTGTGTGTGACTGTACCAGTCTGCACTGGTACTACACACTAAAACCCCCTCTCCTTTTTGACAAACGAATCGTTTGCCAGCGTTTTATTTTTGGTAGCCCTGAAAAGGGCTGTTTTAAAAAATCAATATAAATTACAGGAATTGCTCGACGTGCCGTCCATCACGTTCCAGCACCAACTCGGCTCTCCTCCTAACGTTATTTATGGCTCTTCGAATCATGTTTTCGTCTGCTGCTACTGATGCGAAGGCTTCATCAATGCGGCGGCGGCACTCATCCCTATCGCGAACAGGATTCTTGTACACGATCTCCTTAATATAACCCCACAGAAAGAAATCTAGTGGGGTTATATCAGGAGAACGTGCGGGCCAGTGAATGGGTCCTCCGCGGCCAATCCACCGATCCGGGAACACCATATCGAGATGGTCCCTCACATCTCGCGTAAAATGTGGAGGAGCGCCATCGTGCTGAAATAGCATGTTTTGACGGCGCTGCAACTCCACATTCTCGAGCAATCCTGGCAGCTGGTCTCTCAAAAACTGGAGGTACGCCGCACCATTCAAACGAGGTGGAAGGTAAACCGGCCCAATCTAAATGTATTTTAGGGAATGATATAAAAAAACATTATATTAATTAATAAATAATTCTTGTATTTAAAAAAATACTTACAATTTCTCCGTTCACTATTCCGGCCCAGACATTGATGCTCCATCTGTGCTGGAAATGTACCACTCTGGTCATTCGTGGATTTTCTTCAGACCAGTAGTGGTAATTATGCTGATTCAACAGCCCAGATGTTGTGAATGTGCACTCATCAGTGAACAAAATATTTAATAAAAAGTTTGGGTTTGCCCGCAATTGGGCCAGCAAACCTCCACAAAAATTCACACGGTGTTGAAAATCGCCGGGCAGCAAGTCTTGTACACTTCGGTAATGGTAAGGATGCCTACCAGCATCCCTTACCACACCATGTACCTGGCTATGGGACAGGTCAAGCTCCCGAGCAACAGCACGCGTACTGGTGGTTGGGTCGGCATCAAAATTTCTGAGGATTCTCTCCTCCATTGCCACATTCAATACTTCGCGAGGACGTCCAGCACGTTCGATAATGGGCATAACGTTCCCAGTCTCGGTAAATCGTATGTACGCATTTCTAATTGTATCGCGTGTAGGATGCCGATCATTTGGCCACCGCTCGCGATAAAGATTAGCAGCATGAGCGACGACACCGTTGCACAAAATGTATACCTGAACCATGCGAATGTAATCAGCGACAGTGTAAGGAACACGCGCGTGATCCATGGTTCAAGCGAGACTGACATTTCTACAAGCGAACGGAAAAAATTATTAAATAAACAAAAGTATCGCGATTTTGTTTTAAGGCGCTCCAAGTCCGCCGCAAGCGTTTCAGAAAACAACTACCGCTAGCGGCGGCACCCACTCCAGAAAACAAATGATTTTAAAAAAAAATTCATATTTAAAGACAATTGAGAATCTACTACGTAGATTGTCAATTTGAGAAAAATTACAAAAACTATTTATGCAAATTTAATTCAAATTTACATAAAAAAAAACATACAATTATTTATGTAATTTTTTAAAAATGATTAAAAGCGAGACGCGTTCTCGCATTAGCCCGTTTCTGTAAAAAACGGGCTAAAGCGGCCGCATTCCCCGCTTCTCTCCCGGGGATCTGAAAACGCGCAGATCCCCGAGAGAGAAGCGAAAGAATGCGGCCGCTTTAGCCCGTTACGTCGAAAAAACGGGCTCAAGCGGCCGCATTCCCCGCTTCGCTCCCGGGGATCTGAAAACGCGCAGATCCCCGAGAGAAAAGCGAAAGAATGCGGCCGCTTTAGCCCGTTACGTCGAAAAAACGGCCTAAAGCCAGCGCATTCCCCGCTTCTCTCCCGGGGATCTGAAAACGCGCAGATCCCCGAGAGAAAAGCGATAGAATGCGGCCGCTTTAGCCCGTTTCTGTATAAAACGGGCTAAAGCGGCCGCATTCCCCGCTTCTCTCCCGGGGATCTGAAAACGCGCAGATCCCCGAGAGAGAAGCGAAAGAATGCGGCCGCTTTAGCCCGTTACGTCGAAAAAAACGGCCTAAAGCGGCCGCATTCCCCGCCTCTCTCCCGGGGATCTGAAAACGCGCAGATCCCCGAGAGAGAAGCGAAAGAATGCGGCCGCTTTAGCCCGTTATGTCGAAAAAACGGGCTAAAGCGGCCGCATTCCCCGCTTCGCTCCCGGGGATCTGCGCGTTTTCAGATCCCCGAGAGAAAAGCGATAGAATTCGGCCGCTTTAGCCCGTTACGTCGAAAAAACGGGCTAAAGCGGCCGCATTCCCCGCTTCTCTCCCGGGGATCTGAAAACGCGCAGATCCCCGAGAGAAAAGCGATAGAATGCGGCCGCTTTAGCCCGTTACGTCCAAAAAAACGGGCTAAAGCGGCCGCATTCCCCGCTTCTCTCCCGGGGATCTGAAAACGCGCAGATCCCCGAGAGAGAAGCGAAAGAATGCGGCCGCTTTAGCCCGTTTTTTTGGACGTAACGGGCTAAAGCGAATGAAGGCGGCCGCTTTAGCCCGTTTCTGTAAATAACGTGCTGAAGCGGCCGCACTCTCTCCCTTGCTTCTCCCTCGGGAATCTGCATGTGTTCAGATTCCCGAGGGTGAAGCACGCCGTGTGCCCGCCTTTGCCCGTTACAGCAAAAATCGGGCAAAAGCGGGCACTCGCTTGCTTCTCCCTCGGGGATCTGAACACATGCAGATTCCCGAGGGAGAAGCCCGCCGTGTTTCCGTCTTCGCCCGTTACAGCAAAAATCGGGCAAAAGCGGGCACTCGCTTGCTTCTCCCTCGGGGATCTGAACACATGCTGATTCCCGAGGGAGAAGCCCGCCGTGTGCCCGCCTTTGCCCGTTACAGCAAAAATCGGGCAAAAGCGGGCACTCGCTTGCTTCTCCCTCGGGGACCTGAAAACCTACAGATCCCCGAGGGATAAGCATACAACCGACAGACCCCTGCGTCTTGTCTGCTCCGAACTCACGCACGCACACTCCCGGCGGTACCGCGCGAGTGTGCGTGCGTGTCCGTGTGCTGACGGGCCCGCGAAGTGGGGAGGCACGATGAGGCAGCGCCACGCCCAAGCCGCTCTCCCCGCTGGCAAAAGCCCCGCCCACCAGCGCCTATCCGCGCGCTGATTGGCTAATTATCGAAGTTTTTGATTGACCATAACTCGATAATTAGCCAAAATTACGAATTATGCCAAAAGGGAAAAAGTGCTTAGAATGTTATTCTGAACACGGGTATACTGGTCGTGCCAGTTACTTTTTGAACACCGTGTATAGATATACGCTCCCTCCATATTATATTATATTTCGTTTAAATGCATAGCGGAGCTATTGTTCATGTTATGAGCGATACATATATTGTATTACAATATGCTACTGTAATAGATTATTACTGTTTAATTAATGAATTTTCGATAAGCCGTTCATGAGACACGATTGTATGCATGCTTTTCTAACCTGGGTTACGTAAATATGTATCTGCACATCTTGTATCAAGAAATACTATTCGATACATGAGCATATTTACGTAATAGTATCATGTAATTAGCATTTTTGTTAAATTCTCTCTAGTTTCTTTGTAACGTCTCTTATTTTGGTGTTTAGGTTGCATCATTACATAAAGATGTCAGAGTATAAGAAATACCTGACGTTCGGGGATAGCGCTCTGAGCCGATCAATGCTCCGGACTCGCACTAATGAAATTACTGAAGATAATCATCAGGTAATTAATATCATGAATATATTTAATATTACTATTAAAAAGAGGAATAAGTTGTGTTCAGTTATTAGGTTAACATGTTTATCCTAGATGTGCTATGATGCCTCACATTTTTATCTTCCAATCAGAGCTCAGTTAAGCTCCGGGAGAGATAAAAGGATGCAAATTTACTTGTACATTTTTTACAAGATAGAATTAGATCAATTTGCTTTTCCGGCTGTATAGCTTTCTTAAAGTGGCTCCGGCGAATTCATTAGTAAATAAAAAAAATACCTTCCAGAAGTTTGAAGTATAAGCCTTTCCAATATTTCTAAAAATTGTGTTTATCGATGAAACAGAAGAACAAAAGGTTATTAAAAAATTAAATGTTTAAATATTTGAAGCTCTTAAAATATTTATATCAGCAGAAAAGCCTATCTACTTTTAATACCATTGGTATAATAAACATACAAGGTTAGATTGTGGAATTTCTAGATTCAAATTAATCTTTAGACTGCCGGAAAGCTGGTATAAAGGCTCTATGTGTGACATGAACGTTGCATATAATTGATACCAGTGATTATCTCCACGTACAAGTCTTACACAAAAGATTTACACGTAATAACTTGTACACAGTTGACATGTCCACTAGTATAATCGAGAAATATTTTACAGCCTTTATTTTTACACAGCACAGTTATACACATACTATGTTTTCCAACTGTGGTTAAACTATATGTGTAAAACATAATTGTGTTAAACGTTTTATCAGTAGTGGCAAATCGTGGTGTGTAACTTATGAATGTGAAAAATATTAATAGAATATGTAAACGTAAAGAACCATTTTATTTGTGTGTGTATAACGTAAGTGTGTAAAACTAGAATGTGTATAATTTTTTGACGGATTCTTATAACAAACGTATAATATTTAATATACATTATCGATTGAATTAAATACTTTCACTGGTTAAATAAGGGGGGTTTGATTTAAAAAATTTCCAAATAAAATTTTTCTTTTATTGTATAATCATTTTCAACTTACAAAAAGTTTGGGGCAAAAATATTAAAAATTTAAGAAGTTAGATCACAAAATGTAATAAGAAAATAGATATATCAGTAAATATTAGTAAATTCGATTTTTATTTTTTCTTATTAGGATATAATGATAACTAATAACGTATCTCTAAATTCTAGAATAATATCTATATTATTTGTAACAACGCTGTTCAATAAGTATCAGTAATATTTAAATAAGCGGGCAGAATAATTCCGAGTGTGTCATTGGTGACGCTATCGCAGTACACGGAAAGAAGTGTTCCCCGTCAGAGACGGTGCTGTTCGTCTGGCGGCGAAATGTGCAACTAGCACCGTATGGTGGCGTGCGCTACTCGACTTTATCCGTGCGCGCACGTCTATACTCGATGCTGCGAGCACGGGAATTTTCGGTGCCATTTGCACGGCGTTTTGCCGTGCTGGCACCGTTTATTATGATGCAAGCGGCATCGACCGGCTCACGCACATCGCCCCAGTCATCGCGCGACACTGTACAATAGTTTTCTTTATTTCTTAGCAACTATTTAATGAATATAAGTATATGATTTCTTAACAATTAAGAAACCTAAATTCATTCTTTTACCCACCGTAGTTTTTAATTGTTAAAAAAATTATCACGGGATATTTTTCTTAGTATATGTGGGAATGACTTTTAAAGAATATTGTAGATATTTAAATTTATCTTATATATAATAATCTTATATATAATTATACAATATATTTTTAAAATATATTGTAGAAATTAAAACTTAATCTTAAAATATAATAACTATAATATTTTAAATAAAAAGTCAATGTTTATTACATGCGTTTTTAAATGTATATTTTTCCTTATATTCTTTAAAAGTCATTCCCACTTATATACTAAGAAAAATATCCCGTGATAATTTTTTTAACAATTAAAAACTACGGTGGGTAAAAGAATGAATTTAGGTTTCTTAATTGTTAAGAAATCATATACTTATATTCATTAAATAGTTGCTAAGAAATAAAGAAAACTATTGTACAGTGTCGCGCGATGACTGGGGCGATGTGCGTGAGCCGGTCGATGCCGCTTGCATCATAATAAACGGTGCCAGCACGGCAAAACGCCGTGCAAATGGCACCGAAAATTCCCGTGCTCGCAGCATCGAGTATAGACGTGCGCGCACGGATAAAGTCGAGTAGCGCACGCCACCATACGGTGCTAGTTGCACATTTCGCCGCCAGACGAACAGCACCGTCTCTGACGGGGAACACTTCTTTCCGTGTACACTATATATTTATTTTTGATTCGCTCTATAACCTCTTTTTCAATACTGGCTGTTGCTAATTACAAAATATTTTATATATTATAGGCATTTAGTTATGTTTTCAATTTAGTTTCAAGAAAACTCAACATTTAAATGGTCTATGTTATGAAATGGGGTATGTTAGTTGCAAGTACTCTCAAGGTTGCTAAATATTAATAAAGAAATTTTGCGGCAGATTGATTAATGTTTACTAACTTGTAAATACTAAATGGTAATATTAACTATGTTTCGCATCTCTTTCGATACATTTATGTATGTAAGAGTCTCGGTCTTGCTTTAAGCGTGCCTTGACCTTCTCGCTCAGACTGAGGTACTCCTGAAGAAGCGCTGCCTGTAATGTACGCTTATATCTTCTGAATGTTGCGTTGCGTTTATCGATAAGTTGCCTCAGCTGCAAACCAAACCAGGGAGTATATTTCTTTTTGGGACAAATCTTTTTGAGATGTGCCAACGAATTTATTACTACGTTAAGATTTATGTTCAAAGCAGTCAAAGCTCCTTCCAGATTGGTTTCTAGGAAGTTCATGGCGCTCCAGTCACATTCAGAAAGCATTTTATTTAATGAGTGAGCGTTAATGCTGTTGTAATCCCTGTAAGAGAAAGATTCACTTACACGGTCTGGAGTACATATGACTATGGTGACATCTAATAAGCTATGCTTTCCGAAGTGAGGTAGCCATTCATTTCCATGATTCAGTATAGTGTCATTGTCATCTGTCATGATTACGTCAATCCACGTGTGAGACGAACTTAACCTTTAGACAGCCGGGATTTGAAACAGCATATCGCTCTCAGAAAACTGGTATATAAGGTATCTTATATCAACGATTGATCATACACAAAGTGTCGATCAGGGGGTGCGTCAAAATATTGATTTTCCGGCAGTCTAAAGGTTAATCTATGTGTCGGCCCATGCGGGACTACGTGCATGGAGAGTTCAGTGGCAAGACGCCTGATGGTGTTCGCATCGTCTGAGGCCATTAGCAGATCAGCCTTCAGGTTCCCCATAATCACCTTATGGCTATACTCAGAGACCAAAGACCGCAAAACCTTAAAGATATTAGAGTCTCTTTGCATGTTTATTTTTGGAGGTCTGTAGATCACCCCCACGAGAATGGGGGGGTCATCCCCCTTCTGCACGGAACAGAATAAATATTTGGGTATTCCACGATTACCTGGGCCCTCCGTATTTGATCTATCAAGAATTTTCACTGTGTAATCCGTCCGAACAAAAAGGAGGACGCCCCCCTCCCCACTCACGTTACGGTCCTGCCTGAAGATAGAATATCCAGTGACTTGAATGAGGCCATCATCAACCACCTGACCCAACCACGACTCCGCGATAGCAAAAACATGGAAGGAGGGATGATCCGCAAGGAAAAGGCTGAGTTCTACAATGTGCGCTCTGATAGAGTTAACATTTAAAAAGCCCGCCCTGAAGGAACCCTTCCCACCCCTCTCCACCACCGGCCGGGTGAGATCAAAGAGTTGCCCCCGATTTGTTTGCCAGCGTTACTCCTGGAACTGTGGTAGACGCAGAGGATGTTGAGTCCTTAGATGGTATAGTTTTCCTTGGAGGGTAAAACAGTCTTGGATGTGGATACGGATATTGCAGTTTGTGTGTACATTGACGGGTTTTCTTCAATTTTGCACATGATGGAGGCAATGGACTTGCAAATCGAACCGAACAGCTACGAAATGTGCCTGGTAATCGACAAAGATCGTAAAAAACATGCAGAGATATCGCTATATGAACGAGTAAAAGATGCTCGGGTCGCTTCAAAAGGAGGCAGAAAAGAAAAACAAGAGCAGGACGATAACCTGGAAGGCCAATTGTATGGTGCAAGCATTGCTGATTGAAGGTATTAAATTATTCATCATTTTTTACTGCTCCAAACTTAAACTTTGTTTATCTCAACTGTATTTTTTAAGTTGTCCGAACAAATAACTCATACAATTTTCAAACCGATTTACTTAAAATTTTGAACATATCTTGAAAAAAATATGATATATCAAAAATATTGTTTATAGAAGTACGTAGGATTTTTTTACTAAATTACTTAATTCGTTTGGTATTAACAATTATCTGATGATTTTTCAAACCAATTTTTCCGTTTTCTCATTAGCAGTGCACCACTAGGACCAAAAATAAAAATATCTGGGAAAATAATACGTACTTCTTTAGCAGTCAGTGTATAAAAAAAAAATTGGGTTATTGAAATTTAAATATTACAGGAGCTGTTTGTCCGGCCATGATCCTTGAACAAACGAAAATATCATCTATAAAATGCTGCACAGTCGCCATTTTAAATTGAGTCGCTTAAAAATTATTTTTTTATACAGTTATTTACATATATAATAAATATCCTTAATTGGAATATCGATTTATTTTGTAATATTTCTAGAAAAAAAAATTCTAACAAAGACTATTTTTTTCGGCCTCTAGAGTGGCTCCACCCCGTAAGTATAAGTCTCCAATAAGTTCTAATGCATTTTAGTTGGATCATGATTACTAAAGTAAAAATCAATATTTTTTGTATGAAATTTCAAGTAACAATAAGTTCAAGTACTCAATCAAATAACAAAACAGGGTTAAAAACAACAATATTTCTTTTTATTTTTTGTTCTATTAACCTTCCGGTTCACCATACTCTACTTGCGGAGCATCCTCCAAATCATATGGTGCGAGATTCTGTTGATACAGTTCATCGCCCATTAAATGTTGAGGAAGGTAAGAAATAATTTCTTGCTGGCAGTAGGGGCAATTTCTCCGAAACAATTTCACCGCACACGCTGTACAAATTCGGTGACCACAGGGACGTATTTTTTGTAGTTTTTTTCCGTGGTAGCAGACGCAGCATTCTATTATAAAAATATAGTATAAAAAATAGTATTTCATAAGACATAACTTCAGGATACCACTATTACGTACATAATACACTCCAAATATTACTAGTTTTATTTAAAGTATTAGAAGTGGAAAGATAGTATATTACTTAACAACCGAGGTAAAATAAAAATGATCCCGTTCTAGATATAAATTTACACCAAAACTAAAGACAAGGGTAACAAACGCGCTATATAACGCTATCTTTTTTACTTCCCATGTTGCATATTAGTATATTATGCTGGGGAGTAAAAGTAAAGAATATTTAACCCATTAATGCCCAAATAACGTAAAATTTTACTTTGACTTTGAGCTTCTAAATTTTAATGAAGTTGTAAGTTGTAAGTATTTCTTATTCAGAAAAGTATTCTTTTGTGTATTTTGATCCGTTCTAAACGATAGGTTTACTTAGAAAGCTGTAAAAATTTATTTATATTGTTTTTTTACACATTTACATTAAAAAATGAGATTTTCTTCTGATTTTTTTTACAAAACGTCCCATTTCAGTTGGATCGAATTTTTTTTTATTGTTATAACCATGCAAATATAGTTATTAGATGTTACTCTTTCAAAGGATGTACAACGATTTTATTAAAATTTCTTTTGTAATGGCGGGCTGTTAAAATGAATATTACAAAAAATATCATCGATAAGACAGGTGCTATAACAGTTCTTATTAGTTTACCAAGTTCTGCACTATTTATATATTTATCAAAGCGCATACTTGGGGTTTTTCTGGGTCGCTGATTACAAATCTGATATCAGATTTTTAATATTCAAAATGGCGAATCCAATATGGCGGACAATTTTTGATAGACTAGCTTTTTTTTCTCAAAAATTGATTTTAACGGTAATGAAAAAGTATAATAGGGGGTTTGCGGGGCCACTGATTACAAATCTGATATCAGATATTTAGAATTAAAAATGGCGAATCCAATATGGACGTTTTTATTTCATAATTTCACATTTTTCTTGATAACTAACGTAGATGTGTACTCGGGGTTTTTTGGGATCGCTAATCATGAATCTATTTTTATATTTTGTAAATTCGAGCTAGAAATTTATAATTTTTTTTATTTTTTGCAAAGAACCTATTTTCTACAAAGAGAGAATAAAAACATCTACTTCCATCATCGTTGATTGAAAATATTCAATTACCACAAGTCAAAAATATCTTTATGCCAGCATAATAAAATAGAAGTTATCATTTTCTTTTTTTTTTTTTTATAGTTCTTGTTCTATTCAAATAGATATCATTAGCAATGATCGGAATTGCCACTTTTCTGACAAGACGATTATAATCTTTACTGTCAACTTTTATCATGTACTTTTTGAGATAATCGTCTTGCCAGAAAAGTGGCAAGTCCGATCATTGCTAATGATATCTATTTGAATAGAACAAGAATTATAAAATAAAAAAAAAATGAAAATGGTAATTTCTATTTTTTTTACTTGTGGTAATTGAATATTTTTAATCAACGATAATGGCAGCATATTTTTTTATGATCTCTTTGTAGAAAATACGTTTTTTGCATAAATTTAAAAAATTATAAATTTCTAGCTCGAATTTACAAAACATAAAAATACATTCATGATTAGGGATTCCAAAAATAAAACGAGTACACATCTACGTTAGTTATCAAGAAAAATGAGAAATTATGAAATAAAATACTCCATATTGGATTCGCCATTTTGTATTTTGAAAATCTGATATCAGATTTGTAATCAGCGACCCCGAAAACCCCCGAGTATACTTTTTCATAACCGTTAAAATCAATTTTCTAGAAAAAAAACAGGATTATCAAAATTATCCGCCATATTGGATTCGCCATTTTGAATTTTGAAAATATAACATCAGATTTGTAATCAGCGACCCGAAAACCCCTGAGTATACTTTTTCATAACCGCTAAAATCAATTTTCGAGAAAAAAAAAAGCTAGTCTATTAAAAATTGTCCGCCATATTGGATTCGCCATATTGAATTTTGACAAATATAATATCAGTTTTGTAATCAGCGACCCCGAAAACCCCTGAGTATACTTTTTCATAACCGTTAAAATCAATTTTCGCGAAAAAAAAAGCTAGTCTATCAAAAATTGTCCGCCATATTGGATTCGCCATTTTGAATTTTGAAAATATAATATCAGATTTGTAATCAGCGACCCCGGAAACCCCTAAGTATACTTTTTCATAACCGTTAAAATCAATTTTCGAGAAAAAAAAAGCTAGTCTATCAAAAATTGTCCGCCATATTGAATTCCCCACTTTGTATTCTGAAAATATAATATCAGATTTGTAATCAGCGACCCCGGAAACCCCTAAGTATACTTTTTCATAACCGTTAAAATCAATTTTCGAGAAAAAAAAAGCTAGTCTATCAAAAATTGTCCGCCATATTGAATTCCCCACTTTGTATTCTGAAAATCTGATATCAGATTTGTAATCAGCGACCCCGAAAACCCCTAAGTATACTTTTTCATAACCGCTAAAATCAATTTTCGAGAAAAAAAAAAGCTAGTCTATCAAAAATTGTCCGCCATATTGAATTCGCAACTTTGTATTCTGAAAATCTGATATCAGATTTGTAATCAGCGACCTCGAAAACCTACGATTATACTATTTCATAACCGTTAAAATAAATTTTCGAGAAAAAAACAAAGCTAGTCTATCATAAATTGTCCACCATATTGAATTCGCCACTTTGTATTCTGAAAATCTGATATCGGATTTGTAATCAGCGACCCCGAAAACCCCCGAGTATACTTTTTCATAACCGTTAAAATCAATTTTCTAGAAAAAAAACAGGATTATCAAAAATTATCCGCCATATTGGATTCGCCATTTTGAATTTTGAAAATATAACATCAGATTTGTAATCAGCGACCCGAAAACCCCTGAGTATACTTTTTCATAACCGCTAAAATCAATTTTCGAGAAAAAAAAAAGCTAGTCTATCAAAAATTGTCCGCCATATTGGATTCGCCATATTGAATTTTGACAAATATAATATCAGTTTTGTAATCAGCGACCCCGAAAACCCCTGAGTATACTTTTCATAACCGTTAAAATCAATTTCGCGAAAAAAAAAAGCTAGTCTATCAAAAATTGTCCGCCATATTGGATTCGCCATTTTGAATTTTGAAAATATAATATCAGATTTGTAATCAGCGACCCCGGAAACCCCTAAGTATACTTTTTCATAACCGTTAAAATCAATTTTTGAGAAAAAAAAAAGCTAGTCTATCAAAAATTGTCCGCCATATTGATTCCCCACTTTGTATTCTGAAAATCTGATATCAGATTTGTAATCAGCGACCCCGAAAACCCCTAAGTATACTTTTTCATAACCGTTAAATCAATTTTCGCGAAAAAAAAAGCTAGTCTATCAAAAATTGTCCGCCATATTGGATTCGCCATTTTGAATTTTGAAAATATAATATCAGATTTGTAATCAGCGACCCCGAAAACCTACGATTATACTATTTCATAACCGTTAAAATAAATTTTCGAGAAAAAAAAAAGCTAGTCTATCAAAAATTGTCCGCCATATTGAATTCGCCACTTTGTATTCTGATAATCTGATATCGGATTGTAATCAGCGACCCCGAAAACCTACGAGTATACTTTTTCATAACCGTTAAAATCAATTTTCGAGAAAAAAAAGCTAGTCTATCAAAAATTGACCGCCATATTGAATTCGCCACTTTGTATTCTGAAAATCTGATATCGGATTTGTAATCAGCGACCCCGAAAACCCCCGAGTATACCTTTTCATAACCGTTAAAATCAATTTTCTAGAAAAAAAACAGGATTATCAAAAATTATCCGCCATATTGGATTCGCCATTTTGAATTTTGAAAATATAACATCAGATTTGTAATCAGCGACCCGAAAACCCCTGAGTATACTTTTTCATAACCGCTAAAATCAATTTTCGAGAAAAAAAAAAGCTAGTCTATCAAAAATTGTCCGCCATATTGGATTCGCCATTTTGAATTTTGACAAATATAATATCAGTTTTGTAATCAGCGACCCCGAAAACCCCTGAGTATACTTTTTCATAACCGTTAAAATCAATTTTCGCGAAAAAAAAAGCTAGTCTATCAAAAATTGTCCGCCATATTGGATTCGCCATTTTGAATTTTAAAAATATAATATCAGATTTGTAATCAGCGACCCCGGAAACCCCTAAGTATACTTTTTCATAACCGTTAAAATCAATTTTCGAGAAAAAAAAAGCTAGTCTATCAAAAATTGTCCGCCATATTGAATTCCCCCACTTTGTATTCAGAAAATCTGATATCAGATTTGTAATCAGCGACCCCGAAAACCCCTGAGTATACTTTTTCATAACCGTTAAAATCAATTTTTGAGAAAAAAAAAGCTAGTCTATCAAAAATTGTCCGCCATATTGGATTCGCCATTTTGAATTTAAAAATATAATATCAGATTTGTAATCAGCGACCCCGAAAACCCCTGAGTATACTTTTTCATAACCGTTAAAATCAATTTTCGAGAAAAAAAAAAGCTAGTCTATCAAAAATTGTCCGCCATATTGAATTCGCAACTTTGTATTCTGAAAATCTGATATCAGATTTGTAATCAGCGACCTCGAAAACCTACGATTATACTATTTCATAACCGTTAAAATAAATTTTCGAGAAAAAAAAAAAGCTAGTCTATCATAAATTGTCCACCATATTGAATTCGCCACTTTGTATTCTGAAAATCTGATATCGGATTTGTAATCAGCGACCCCGAAAACCTACGAGTATACTTTTTCATAACCGTTAAAATCAATTTTCGAGAAAATAAGCAAGTCTATCAAAAATTGTCCGCCATATTGGATTCGCCATTTTGAATATTGAAAATCTGATATCAGATTTGTAATCAGCGACCCAGAAAAACCCCAAGTATGCGTTTTCATTAATATATAAATAGTCCAAAAATTGGTAAACTAAAAAGAACTGTTATAGCACCTGTCTTATCGATGATTTTTTTGTATTATTTGTTTTAACAGCCCGCCATTACAAAAAAAAAATTTAATAAAAACCTTGTACATCCTTTGAAAGAGTAACATCTAATAACTATAATTGCATGGTTATAACCATAAAAAAAATTCAATTCAACTGAAATGGGACGTTTTGTAAAATAAATCAGAAGAAAATCGCATTTTTTAATGTCAATGTGTAAAAAAACAATATAAATAATTTTTTTACAGCTTACTGAAAAAAACCTATCGTGTAGAGCGGATCAAAATACACAAAAGAATACTTGTCTAAATAAGAAATACTTTCAACTTCATTAAAATTTAGAAGCTCGAAGTCAAAGTTAAATTTTACGTTATTTGGGCGTTAATGGGTTAAAGTGGCATGTTAATTGTATGCCTGAAGCAAATCTGAATTTTAAACTTTTCGATCGGCCTTCGGGAGGAAAGCTTATAATTTCATCCCGCTAGGGTAAAAAGTAATCTCTTTACCTTTCTGTTCTCACTCGAGTTATTCGAGTTCAATATTAAATTAGACGATTATCATTGACGATAACGTTCAACCTTGAAACAACGTACAAATCATACTTTGGATAAATAAAAGTATTCGATTCATGGCGTCATTGCAAAAGTAGAAGTATCAATCACTCAATGAAATCAATAATTCTAACAACAATAAACATTTTGTCATATGGCATAAGGTAACGTCTTTGCATGTTAATATTCAGTAGCATCTAATGCGTAAATGTCATTTATTAGTAAATAGTTTTTGCAATTTCATGTAATAGAATGTTAATGTTAACTATTGTTCAATATTAAATTAGACGATAATCATTGACGATAACGTTCAACTTTGAAACAACGTACAAATCGCGTGAACGGTCGTTCGCAAGCAACTCTTAAGTACCGAAGCAGGAACACGGTCGTGCTCTCATACTTCGGATAAATAAAAGTATTCGATTCATGGCGTCATCGCAAAAATAGAAGTATCAATCATTCAATGAAATCAATAATTGTAACAACAATAAACATTTTGTCATATAGCATAAGGTAACGTCTTTGCATGTTAATATTCAGTAGCATCTAATGCGTTAATGTCATTTATTAGTAAATAATTTTTGCAATTTCAAGTAATAGAATGTTAATGTTAACTATTGTTCAATATTAAATTAGACAATAATCATTGACGATAACGTTCAACTTTGAAACAACGTACGAATCGCGTGAACGGTCGTTCACAAGCAACTCTTAAGTACCGAAGCAGGAACACGTCGTGCTCTCATACTTCGGATAAATAAAAGTATTCGATTCATGGCGTCATCGCAAAAGTAGAAGTATCAATCATTCAATGAAATCAATAATTGTAACAACAATAAACATTTTGTCATATAGCATAAGGTAACGTCTTTGCATGTTAATATTCAGTAGCATCTAATGCGTAAATGTCATTTATTAGTAAATAGTTTTTGCAATTTCATGTAATAGAATGTTAATGTTAACTATTGTTCAATATTAAATTAGACGATAATCATTGACGATAACGTTCAACTTTGAAACAACGTACGAATCGCGTGAACGGTCGTTCACAAGCAACTCTTAAGTACCGAAGCAGGAACACGTCGTGCTCTCATACTTCGGATAAATAAAAGTATTCGATTCATGGCGTCATCGCAAAAGTAGAAGTATCAATCATTCAATGAAATCAATAATTGTAAACAACAATAAACATTTTGTCATATAGCATAAGGTAACGTCTTTGCATGTTAATATTCAGTAGCATCTAATGCGTAAATGTCATTTATTAGTAAATAGTTTTTGCAATTTCATGTAATAGAATGTTAATGTTAACTATTGTTCAATATTAAATTAGACGATAATCATTGACGATAACGTTCAACTTTGAAACAACGTACGAATCGCGTGAACGGTCGTTCACAAGCAACTCTTAAGTACCGAAGCAGGAACACGGTCGTGCTCTCATACTTCGGATAAATAAAAGTATTCGATTCATGGCGTCATCGCAAAAGTAGAAGTATCAATCATTCAATGAAATCAATAATTGTAACAACAATAAACATTTTGTCATATAGCATAAGGTAGCATGTCTTTGCATGTTGTCTGCATGTTAATATTCAGTAGCATCTGATGCGTAAATGTCATTTATTAGTCAACAGTTTTTGCAATTTCATTTATGTTTGTCTGTTAACTTATGATTTATTTTTTTCATACCCTTGTCTTACTGACTAATAAACTAACTGCTTGACATAAATTTTTATCTTTGAAAACAAGCCTGAAAACAAGCTGATTTACTATTTTATTCTACTACATTTCCACTTTTAATCAATGATTATATTTAATATAATTTTAATCTACTTTTAATAATTTTACATATTTTTTTCAAATAATATTATTAATAAAATCGCATATCCGAATTTTAAATGTAATATACTTATTGTTATGTCTTATGTAATACCAGTAATTAATTTTATAATTTGATATTGTTCTTACACATTGCTTATTTATGTGTTATAATTTTCAAATGATAAGAACAATATCATGACCATAATATTCAATTACTTTTTTTTGCTCCGGCTCCTCTTCGGCGCTTTCTACCTCTCCTGACATCTTCACCTATTTTAAACGAAATATTATCGGATAAGAATATTTATTTTGAATGGTATTATAAAGAAAATAAATCAGTCCGAAAAATGATGGGTTTAAGGGGAGGTCGTACTATCCTACATTACCGACCGCGATACGAATTGCTGTTTCCAACTTTTCTCTGTCATTTATTAGTGAAATAATACACAAATTAAATTCCACACAAAAATTCATTGAAGAAGAGGGACCAACTAAGATAATTGTAATACGGAGTCAAAAATTATAAAATTAATACATTTTTTAATTTGACATAAAACGATGTTGAGTTGGACGATCGCAGCGCCATTGCTTATTTGCTAGTAAGGTAGCGACGATTTTTGACTCCCAATTACAATTATCTTAGTTGAGCCCTCTTCTTCAATGAATTTTTGAGTGTAATTTAATTTGTGCATTATTTCACTAATAAATGACAGAGAAAAGTTGGAAACAGCGATTCGTATCGCGGTCGGTAATGTAGGATAGTACGACCTCCCCTTAAGGGATGCCTATCTTTATTTCCGTGCTCTACTATGCCGACAATTCTCTATATTCTCCGCTAGCATCTAATTTTTTTTTTGAATAATTTAGAAACGGCTTTTGTAATGGCATTTCTGATTGCATCAAAACATTATTTATTACTCGTAGTACATGCGTAGACTTCTTATTAGGCTGATTTCAATTCATATTACTGAAAATACCGACTTATTTTTCAATCGTGATTGAAAGTAGCCAAAGAAGAAATGTAGGGGAGGAGGGGGCTATTTTGCGTAATTTTTACCTTTTATTTTTGTTTCAAAAGCTGTAACTTGAATGCGTATTGATTCTGAAATGTTCGGCAAATACTCACTCACTTAAATCTACTTCAAAAGTTTAAATATCAGTGGTGTTGTCAAACACAGCTAATAGTTGGAAATAATAGCTCTGCGCCTACATACCTCTGTAGCCAAGTAGTAAGAAAGCCTATGCAATATTATTTTAACATCAACTTTCCTTTCATGATAGTAAAGACTGTAGAGAATTGTCGGTATAGTAGAACACGAAAATTATGATAGGCATCCCCTTAAGTTCCACCTAGTTTTTTTATACTCTAAGTACGTGTTGCGTTTTTTTGTTGCGGGAAGTATTACGTATCTGAAATTTGTAACGTTATCGATAACGAAAATATATATTTTTTTTCAAATGGCGTTCAGACGCTAATTTTTCTTTCGAAATTACTTTTTGTGGTCCCCAAAGATAAGAAAAAAATTATAAATTAAATACGGTGGAAGGTGTATTATTTCGAAAATTTCATCCCCCCCATTAAGGGATGAATATATCTTTTGATTCGCTTTATAATTTTTTTATTATCATTTTGGACCAGAAAAAGTTGTTTAGAAAAAAAATTAGTGTCTGAATGCCATTGTCAAAAAAATATCTTTTCGTTATCGATAACGTTACAAATTTTAGATACATGAAGTATTTAGGAATTAATATTATATACCAGGAATAACGTCCGGAGAATTTTCCTCTAAAACTTGGGGGTAACTCTCCTGCATCTTCCATTTCCGGCAAATTGCCTGCAACTTCGGGACTGTTAATCGGTGAGTCTTGGTTAGGTAATTCGGGAAAATCTCTATGTACAATATCTTCCGGGACATCTTGGTCAGGTAAAATAGGAAAATCTCTATGTACAAGGTCTACGTCAGGTAAATCTTCGACAGCTAAAACGTTTTAAAAATTTGTTTAAATTTGTATTTTTATTTATATTTTGACTTGAACTTAGATACTATCGAAATTAATCGTATATTATATTAAAACGGTTGTGTGCCGAATAGCAGATAAAATGCAGCTGCAATTGCAACTGCCTCCGAGAAAAAAAAATGTCCTTCTTTGCATATTTTCAAAAGTTATAATTTTTATATTTCAAAACATTTTTTTTTTAATAATTATCTGTAATCAAAATATTTAATCGTGTATCAAAGACGTTGAATCAATCTTTCGAGCGTCAGCGATTTAGAATTAAAATGCTAGGTTTTATTATTTACCGCGAATTTAAGCCAAGTCTGGATGTTGCAAAAAATTTTAAATTACATGTGATGCCTATTAATATACATGGGCGATTCCACGTCAACTGCAAATGTAATTTTTTAGATTTAGTGGATTTTTTATCTAGCGTAGTCAATTTTACATATAATATTAATATTCAAATTTGCATAACTTTTCATAGCAAGCTCTGCCCACCTTTTTGAACCTCGCAAATTGAAGGTCTTATAAAAAGCTATCCTCACAATTTTATTGAAAATTTTGCACGGTGGCGATCAGTCAGAATACGGTTTTTTTACGGTTTTTTTTATTTCGTATGATTCAGCCAAAGTATATATAACTGTTGAAGAAAAAGTTTTTTTTTTTTGCGTAAAATTTTTCTTCAAACAGCCGCCATTTTTTTCTAATCAATATTTTTAAAATCCCCTACGTCAAACAGTAGCCAGTAATGTATATTTCAAGAATCTTTTTTGCTTTTTGCTCTAGGAGGCTCCGTTTCCTGATTTGCTGTCAACGCGACAAGGGGTCATTTTAAAAAGGCGCCATTTTGGATCAGCTACAGAATAAAACAAGGCCGCCAAAAAAAAAAAAAAATTTTTTTTTGATAATTTAAACATTTATTAACATATGTGTAAAGTTTCATGTAAATCGGAACGTCCGTTTTTTTTAATAAATAAAATAAAATCATATGAAAAATCGCAGTTTACAGTGTTCGGGCCCCTTAAAGCCCTATAAGATCGCTGCACCGGACCCCAACCTCTCATCATGAGAAGCGTTATTCTTTCTCTATCAGTGAGTTTGTCCATTGCACTTTTCTTTGCAAAAAAAAATATTTTTTCAGATTGTACACTACTGCTGCGGAAAATTATTTTAAACGAATTCAATAGAAGAGCTTGAAATGTTATAATCAATTAATTGTTTCTGGGTAACGCTATGGAAACTTCTCCTTTTTCAATTGCCGATATCAGATGAGGGGGACTTAAGAAACAAATTTTGACCTTGGATTGACCTTAAAGGACACAAACAAGGTTAGGTTTGAGGTCAGCGCTACTTGTGATTGAAGAAAACAGCTGAAGTAAGCTTTGATCTATTTCCTTCAATCGAGTTTTTCTGCGAGACCTCAAAATTAAATAACCTCCAAATGACCTTTAAGATGAATGGAAAATGATTGACCTCAATGGTTTTTGAATGTAAAAATTTCTCGCTCTTTCCATTGCTGATGTCAAAAATGGTGCTTCCCATTAAAAAAAATTGACCTGACCTTAAAAAACCATCAAGGTCATCTTCAAGGTCAAATCTAAGGTCGTCGTTGAATTCCTTGTCGAAAATTATATCGAATATAACCTTGACATTTTTTACAAATAAATCACCTGAAAAGTTATTTGGGTGTTTCCAGACTTTTTGGACACCCTGTATATAGATCCAAAAATTTTTTTTATAATCTACAACTAATTTGTAACAATTTTTCTGAATACATCTATATATTGAAAAATTGAAATATTCAATGTTTTTTTAATCTTTGCAGTATTAATCTTATGGACTGAAATTTTTTTATAGTCTTTTGGTAGTAAAATCAGTTAGGAAAAAAATTTTGAGCCAAATCTAAAAAATCTCATTTGCAATGGACGTGGCATTGCCCACATACATAAACAATTAGACCCCAATTAACAAATTCATTGACTATACGATAAACCTATTTATGGATTACGTTTATTTACCAATATTAGCTTCCGGAGAATTTGGGTCTAAAATATCAAGTAATTCTCCTGCAGCTGCAATATCCGGTAAGTTATCTACATCTACAATTTCCGGTATATTTGGCGGTAAATTGTCGTCTACTAAATCCGGGAAATCTCGGGGAAGTATTTCTTCGGGTCCATCGTTTACAGCTAAAACGTTTTAAAAAATATAGAAATTTTGTGAATTTAGATGTCAAATTATAATAATCTTATATATTATATTAAAACGCTTGTTCGCATGCCGCGTGACCATTTTCGGTTTCACATCTGAACATCAAATTTATAAACCAATAGTATAAGATAAAGTGCAAGTGCAATTGTAACTGCAACTGTTACAATGACGCTCAATCAACAGACTCAGCCGAGACTAATTGATGAATCGGTGCAGTTGGTAGCACGACACTCAACTCATTCCCAAGCATGTCCGTCTATAAGCTGCTTAACTCAAGGACAATTGTTCCGCAGGTCATACGGGTCTGCAACATGGGTGGTGCCCGCTATCAGAATTATTGTTTAACCTTAATTGTGAACCTTAAAAGTGGTTAGTACATGGAACGTGTCTACCACGGAAGCTCGCGGCTTCACCGATGCTTGGCAGGGCTCTACGGCAGCCATGGACGCCCTAGTCGTCCACTCGCCATTCACAGGCTCAACGAAGTCGCTTACTTACTGAAGATTAACTTATTCACTCAATTTACGGGACTAACTTCCTCTTGGTTAGGACTCGCCGCAGCGTTGCTAGCAGCTGCACTACTCCAAATCTTAAGAGTCTCTTCCAATGAAGATTGACAAAACTCATCTGTGGATAGATTCTCAAT
>JACCID010000436.1:0-66927 GCA_018906775.1 Sycophila sp. Sp_5
GCCTTTCTAACTCCTCCTCCATATCCTTGAAATTCATCTCTTCTAAATCTTTTCTTATCTTTCCAAGCTCATTTCTCTCTTCTTTCCTTTCTATCCTTTTTTCTTTCTCTTCTGTTTCTCCTACTTTCTTCCAGTTTTCCTCCTCTAGCTCCTCAATTCTTCTTTCAAGTTCTCTATTTATTTCTTCTAAATTTACTACTTTTCCTTCGACATCTTTCATCCTCCTTCTCATCTCTCCCATTTCTCTTATCAACTCTTCTACTCTTTTCTCCATCTTTTTCTCTTTCTTCTTTTCTCCTGCTGTTAAATTTTTCTCTATGTTGTGTTTATCGTATTCTGTGCTCTTACTTTTGTTTGTTTCTTTGTACTTGTTTCCTTTGATTAGATGTCTCTCTGTGTCCTTGCCTTTTCTTGTCGAATTTTTCGTTTCTGTTGTTCCTCTGTGTTCCTCCTTTCAATTCTCCTTCTATTTCGTCCTCTGACCAGTCATTTCTTTTCCATCTTATTCTATCTAACACTTTCTTCCTCTTCTCTTTTCTTTTCTTCTTCTCTTGTCCAAAGTATTTTTTTATATCTTTCATTTGTTCTTTCCAATTTTTCTCTGTCTCTTTTGTTTTTTCACACTCTTCCATAATATGAATTATACTTTCTGGTTCCTTTTTACATAATCTGCATATCTTTTCTTCTTCTTTTTCCCAAAATTTACTTGCATTTGTTTCAGTTCCCATTCGGAATCTTGCTATCACTTCTAGTCCGTCTTTTGCTCTTCTTACATCCTTTCTTTCATATACCTTTCTTTCTTCTCCTATTATTTCTTTCAAATTCCCTAAGTATCTAGATTTTCTTGTACTTTCTTTCCACTTTTGTCTGTTCACGCTTTTCATCGTTTCTATTGCTTCTTCTTCCATGTCTTCTTGCTCTTCAATTCTCCTTATCCATTCTATTCCTGACCATCCTAATTTTTCCATCATCATTCTCCTATCTTTTTCTCTTGTTTTGTTTTTTAATTCTTCTCTTCTTTTTTTATATTCCTTTTTTCTTATTTCCCAGCATTCCCTCTCTATCGAATTTCTTTCCTTTTTTGTCATTTTTTTTTCCCATCTTATTATTCTCTTTGCTGCTTGAACTTCCATCTTTTCTCTTTCCGTGTCTAACATTACTACATATGAAGGTGTTTGTCTCCTTACTTTCAAGACCCATTTTATATATTTTTCTTGCATTTTTTCTAATTCTTTTTGTTCTTTCCATCCCCATATTTCCGCTCCATACATTACTATTCCTTTTATCATTACATCAAACAGCATCATTCTTAATTTCCAGTTATTTTTAAATTTCCTTTCTCCTATACTCCACAGTTTTCCTATTATCACGTTTGCTCTTGCGCATACTTTTTTTATTTGCTTTTCTTCTTTGTTATTTTCTTTCATTTCATATCCTAAATACGTGAAGCTTTTTACTCTTTCAATTTCTTTCCCTTTAATTTCAAATCTACTATCTTTTCTTCTTCCTCCTGCTTTTCTAAAACACATTATTTTTGTTTTTTCCGCGTTAATTTCCATTCCTTTTCTCTCTATGTATCTTTCAAACTTTTTTATCATTTTTCTCATATATTCTTCATCCTCAGCTATCAAGGCTATATCATCTGCATATGATATATTTCTTATTCTTTTTTTTCCTATATTCGCTCCTGCACCTTGTACCTTTTTCAATTCCTCCTCTAGATCTGAAAGTGCTATGTTAAATAGCGTTGCACTTAGTGGGCATCCCTGCCTTACTCCTTCTTTAATTTCGAATTCGTCTATAACTTCTCCTCCTATCACTATTCTTGCTCTTGTTCTCTCATATATTTCTTTTATCTTCTCTATTATCTTTTTGTCTATTCCTTTTTTTTCCATTATCTCCCATATTTTTTCTCTTTTGATCTTGTCAAAGGCTGCTTTTATATCCGCAAAGCATACAAATATTTTTCCTTTTTCTTTTCTTATGTTTCCTTCTATGATTTCGTTTAATGCCATTATTGCCTCTATTGTTCCTTTTCCTTTTCTGAATCCAAACTGTGTATTTTCAAGTGTTCTTTCTCTATTATTTCTTTTTCTAACTTTCTTCTTAGCCATTCTGCATATATTTTGTATCCTGTATCCATTAAAGTTATTCCTCTATAGTTTTTTACATCATTCACCTCTCCTTTCTTGTATATAGGTTTGATTATTCCAATTTTCCATTCCTCCGGTATCTTTTTTCCTTCCCATATATTTTTTATGCATCTTGCTAGGGCTTTTTCTGTTTCTTGTCCTCCATAAATCCATGCTTCATTTTGTATTCCATCTTCTCCTGCTGCTTTTTTTTTCTTCAAGTCTCTTATTATTTCTCTCATCTGCGTTCTTATTTCCTCCATTTCTATTTTATTGCTGTTGTTTATCAGTTCTCTCTCTTCCTTTTTCTCTTTTTCAACTTCTTTTTTTTCTCTTTTTTCCTCAATTACATACTGATTTCTAAAATGTCTTTTCCACTCTTTCTTCTGTATTTTCTCTCCTAATTTTTGCTTCTTCCCTGTCTTGCAGTTTATTCCTTCCCAGAATTTTTTCATGCTTTTATCTTCTTGCATCTCTATTAGCCATTTCATGTCATTCTGTTCTTTTTTCTTCTTTATTAGCTCCTTATATTCTTTTCTTTTCTCGTTTCTCACTTTCGTTTCTATTCTCCTCTCTTTCGCTTTTTTTATAGTCTCCATTAATTCTCTCCTCTTTCTTTGCATTCCTCATCCCACCATTTTTCGTCCTTTTCCTGTCTCTTCGTTTTTTTTTCTTTATCATAGCTGCTGCTATTCTTTCTTTTATCTTTGTCCACTCCTCTTCCTCCCCTAGCTTTTCTATCTTTTTCTTGAATTCCTCTCTTTCTTTCTCCCCCCAGCATGCATATTCTATTCTCTCATCTTCCTCTTCTTCTTCCTCTTCCCTTCTCTTATTTTTTCCCCATCTTACATTCATCTTCATGTGATCTGATTCTTCTGTTTCTGTAATCTCCATTTTCATTTCTATACCTTCTTTAACTATTACATAATCTATCACTGTTTCTCCTCTTGCCCCTATGTACGTAAAATCCCCTTCTTTATCTCTCTCATTGCATCCATTTAATATTCCTAAACTTGTCTCATCTATCCACTTCAGGAGTTCCTTCCCTTCTTGGTTCGTTACCTTATCTCTGCTTTTTCTTCTCACTCTGTTGTATTCTTCATTCCATACCCCTCCCTTTATCCCTGTTCTGGCGTTGAAATCTCCTCCTATTATTATATTATCATATAGTTCTTCCTCCATCCATCTTTCCATTATTTCCATGTTTCTTTCCTTTTCTTTGCTCATATACGTTACTATGATTAACCATTTTTCTTTTCCTATTTTTTATCGTTGCTCCTATTACTTCCTTCGATTCACCAATTTTCCATTTTTTAACTTTCATATCTTCCGTTTCTTTTATTGCTAGCAGATCCCTCCCCTCGCTCTCCCCTTTTTTTTTTCTTTGGTTGCTTCTATGCTTCTCCATTCATGTTCTTTATCTCTATTTCCCATTTTTCTTTCCTGTTCCCATGTTTCCACTAAGCCTATTATTTCTTTTTTTTTCATTCATCCCAAGTTTCTCTCTTACATTTCTTTATTTCCTGCTATATTCCAAAAAAATGGCTTCATGTTCTCTCTCTTCCCTGTTCTCTTTCTTTTTGAAACCATTTCTGATTTTTTTTACTCTATACCCATTCTACATTCTCTTCCCATATTTTATTATATCCTATCTTTATCCTTTTTCCTTTGTTCCTTAACTCCCTTGCTTTTTCTAAGACTTTATCCCTTATCCTTCTTTCATTCCATGTTAAATCATGCTTAATATAAATACGCTCTTGCCCTAATTTCCTCTTATTTTTCATTATTCTGCCTTTTTCTTCTTCATTTTTGCATTTTACTATTATTTTTTTCTTATTCTCTCCTATTTCTCTTATCTCTTTTAAATTGGCTTTAACCTCCAGCTTCTCCTCTATCCATTTTTCTAGCTTCTCTTTTTCCCATTTTCCTTCAAGACCAGTTATTACAATGTTGTTTCTTATCTTTTGTTTCTCTATATCCTCCATTATATTTTCAAATCTTTCATCTTTTTCTTTTCTTTCTCTTTGATCATCTTTTTCTCTTTCTTCTTCCTCGTAAATTAAAAATAATTTACAATTTATTTATTATTATTATTATTTTTAATTTTATAATTACATTTCCAAATATTTAGGCAATTTTTGCAAAACGTTTCTACACCAAATTTTGTGCACTCTATACAAATTTTGTCACGAGAAAATTGCGCGTTTTTCTTTTGACGGAGTTGCAATAATATCTCCTCCGTTAGTGTAAGTTTATAATTTTTAATATGATTTTTTAATAACCCTGGCACGGGTTCTGCAATTGGAGTTGAGGGTTTTTCTGGAGAGAACGCCTGCGCACGGCGTTTCGCTAAACGTACACGTTTACGCGCGTTCCTCTTTGATCGCTTAAAGCAACCTTTAGGCACTAAAACAAAGATAATACAGCGTTTAAAAAGTTAAGATTTTCTTTTGAGGTTAGGTTTGTTTTTTTTTATATTTAAATTATTTTTAAATTATTAAAAGCTTCGTCTAATGCTTTAATATCTTCTTTCTGTACGTTTTTCTTATTATTGATGCTCTTAAAACCTTGTAAAACTGAATTAACTGTTGTTAATTGAACGTCCTGTATACGAAGTTTTGTGTTTTCTTTTTTTAAATTGTTTGTCTTTCTTATTAATGCTTCGTAACACTCAGCTAGGTGATTTACCGATATCCACCTCTCTTAATCTAATCCGCGTAAATACTCTAGATTTGCTGCCAAATATGCGACTTCTATTCCGTTAAGTTCGTTTACAAAAGGTCTTAGCAAAACCATTTAAGGAACACGCACCGTGTGTTTGAAATTCGTTACACTCTAATCTTTTTTACTAATTTGAGTGCGGTTTTTTGTTTTGAAAACAGGAAGTGTTTTAAATGATGTTATTTACTCGAATTGCTTCAACGTTATAGAAAAATTTAAAATTGTATTAACATAAAATGTGAGGTTAATTATTTAATTGGTTTTTACCTAATTGTGAAATCAATGCAAAAGAAATTATGTTTGTTCGTTGAGTTTTAGAGTTTTTAATTTGTATGATTGTTGAATTGTAATCTTTATTTGTATTTGAATTTTGATTTTGAATTTATGAATTTCAATTTTTGAATTTTGAATTTTTAAATTTTTATTTTGAAATAAAATTTTGGATTAGAATTTTGAAGTAAAGTTGGATTTGGAATTTTGTGTTTTGATTTTTGAAATAGAATTTTGAATTCGAATAAGAAATTTTGAATTTTAGCTTTGAGTTTAATTTTAAATTAAAATTTGAGTTCGATTTTTGAATTTGAGTTTGATTTAGAATTTTGAGTTTGATTTAGAAATTGGAATTTGATTTAGAAATTTGAATTTGATTTAGAAATTTGAATTTGATTTAGAATTTTGAATTTTGAGTTTGAATATGAGGATGGTACGAAAAGAGTATTAAAATTATCAAAAGCTTTGTATGGTTTGAGAGAAAGTCCAAGAGACTGGTACGAGTGTTTTAATGAATATGTGATTAAATTAGGTTTTAAGAAAAATAATGCAGAACCTCTGTTTGTATGTACTTGCTGAAGAAGAAGACCGCCGCCGCCCCGCTATTCCTTATTAATTTCGTTGCTCCTTTCTTGCTATGCCGTAAAAATGAAAGTCGCAAAGAATTAAGAAATTATTATCCGATAGGTTTAGAATGAAAGCTTTCAGGCAAGATAAAAGAATATCTTGGAATTAATGTAAATTATAATTATAAAACTTGTGAGATGAATTTAAATCAAACAAATTATATAGAGTTTTTAGCGATAAATTATCAAATACAAAATAGTAAATTATATAACACACCTATGGTAACGAATTTAAAACTTAAAATTGAAGAAAGCGAATGTAATTTGAAATACAGAAATTTGATAGGCGCATTGTTATATATAAGTTCAGGTACTCGACCTGATATAAGTTATAGTGTAAATTACTTAAGTAGATTTCAAAATTGTTACAACGAGACACACTATAAGTATGCTTTGCGTGTATCGAAATATTTGTAATTAACGAAAGATTTAAATCTATGCTATAAAAGAAAAGGAAACGCTAATATTATGGAATGCTATGTAGATGCGGATTGGGCAGGTGATTGTACTGACAGAAAATCGACTTCAGGATATGTAATAAATTTATACGAGAATGTAATTGATTGGAAATCGCGGAAACAAAAATGTATTACTAAAGCATCTACATATGCAGAGTATGTTGCATTGTCTGAAGTTGTAACTGAATTAAAATATATTATAGAATTATTAAAAGTGTTTAAAATAAATTTAAGTGAACCAGTAAAATATTATGAAGATAATGTGAGTGCAATAAAAATAGCAAACTATGGGAAATTCACAAAGAATTCGAAACACATAGAAATACACTATCACTATGTACACAAAAGCGTAAGAGAAAAAGAAATTGAAATTGTTAAGATTGATACAAATGATAATGTTGCCGACATATTCACCAAAGCGTTGTGTAAAGAAAAATTTACTAAGTTCAGAGAATTATTAAATTTAAAATAAGAATGTGCAATATAAATGTAAGCAGGCGTGTTGAATTATATACATTTATTATTGCACAAAATGAATATCGAAACTAGATTGTTATGCAACCCATATACAATGTGCACGAGAGTTGCAAAGTTTGCGTGTAAAACATACCACGCGCGCTACGACTTGAAGCCGGAGCGCGCGACTCACGTACACACACATGTGAGTATCCCCATGTAAGCGCCTTGCGCGACACGCGCTGATGCGGCAACTCATCCGCTGGACTCTGAAGGAGTTGCATCGCATAGCGAGCCCTTGGGGCGTTTTGTAAGCTATTAGTAGTCTTGTATCTACTAAATATATTACTTTTCTTTCTTAACCACTACCCCAAGTATTTCTAATTCCACCAGTTTTCCCAACAATTTTTAATAGTTAGGATTGTTACATTTTCTAAATGTAGCGTATTATAACAATATTACGTCAAAATTTCAAGTCGATCCGAGCATTTTTTACGAATCTACGTGAGTTTTAAGAAAATCCGTCAAATAAGTCGCGTGCGAGTGCTGAAACTTTAAACGCGATTATCTATAAATCACATTTTGTTAAAAATGCCTTTACGGAGAAAACGATTTCTCACAAACTATTTAACCGATCAACTTAAAATTCTGCATACTTATTTTACACACGTATCATTTAGTTTAATCTATCATTTTTTTGTAATGTGCATAGTTTAGATGAACAATGAGATTGAATTTTTTTTTTGCGAGTTTCATAAAAAATGCTACTTTGAAAATTTTTAGGGGTTAGAAATATACATCGATGAAGAAAAATCTATAGTTTATTTCGCATGTGTATTAGTAACTGGGGATAATTTGGCCACAAATTCAATTTGCGGTTTTGTTGAGAGTTTCTCTGGTGAAACATACTGAAGAATGTGTCGTGAAACATCTGAAGAATGTCAGATAATGTCACTAGAAAGCAAACCATTATTAAGAACGAAAGAAAGTTATGATTCTGATCTTTTATTAATTTTCTCATAACTGAGAATAAATCGCTAGATATCATACACGATTTTAACGAAGGGGTTGTGCATTACACACTTTCTAGACTACTAACATGCATCATTGTTCAGGACAAATTGATTACCATCCAAGAATTTAATAAATTAATAGATGCATTCAACTATGAAAATTCACAGAATAAGCCACAACCTATTACATTAAAGCCAGGCAAAAAGCGGAAAAATGAAAGAATTGTAAACCGTATTAAATTTAAGCAATCCGCTGGTGAGTCCTCTCTCTTATGTATATACTTAGGATTGATTGTAGGGTTTGCAATACCTGAAGATTACCAGTACTGGCAGATATATTTAATTTTAAGAAAAATTGATGCAATTATAACTTCTAGGATCTTAAAATCTGAGATAAGCGTTTTAGAACATTTCATTATGAAACATAATGATTTATACATACAATATTTTGGAAGTCTTAAACCAAAAATGCATTTTCTCATTCATTTACCTACAGTAATAAGAGATAATGGTCCAGCTGTCCATTTTTGGAGTATGGGAAATGAGAGAAATAATAAATAACTGAAAGATATCACAACGTCAACAAGTTCACATAGAAACTTGCCTGAAATCGTTGCAATAAGTCTTCAATCGATGAAATGCTACAAAAAAGAAATATTTGAAGGTGTTATGTGCGATACAAGTTTAGGTACCATTACAAACTGTGGCAACAAATTTTGTCCTGGTAACATCATCCTTATAGGCTATATGGATAACGAGCCAATATTTGGCAAAATACTTACAATATATGGAAATAGCAATAATATTTGCTTTCTGATAAGTGCAATTGAATATGACATGTTTTGCCCTTATTATCAGTCTTTTCGAGTTATCAATATAAATGATTCTCCAAGTAAAATTATTAAATTAAGAGACATACCATCTTATCATGGCCCTTATTTGTTAGCTGAAGTGAACGAAACACTGTACTTAGCAACGAAATATTGCGTCAAATAATTGTTTTACAAAGTAGCATGAAATGCAAAAAAATGTTGTTACTTCTAAATTACAAATGTAATATTTAAATAAAATAAAAAGTAGTCATTTGTAAAACTTGTTTAACTAAACACAATTACTTTACAACCTATTTTTATTTTAGTAAAGTGATAATTATAAAGTTCATCAATTTAGAAACCTTACATTATAAAAATAGTGCTGTTTCACTTTTTCTTAATGCCTAATAACTTTTTTATAACAATAAAATTACAATTTACAATTTACAGTTTAGTCGTAAAATTGTTAATAAGATTTGGAATTTTATAAAAAGTAAGTTCATTTTGAGAATAAGCTATTTATATTATTTACATGGTAATTATCAATTCTTATTAACGATAAAGTGTTTGAACTGTTTGTGATATTACGTCATTACTAGCAGTTTTTCCTCTCTCGCTAACGCTCAGTCGGTTGGTTGGACATGTTTAGACAAAAAAAAATTTTAAGAATGGTTTGTATTTTTTATTTGGAAAAATGCATTTTTATGCATTTTTATGCATTTGGAAAAAATGCATCCTGCAACTTAATGCATTAAAAAAATTGATCTCAGGTCCAAATGTAATATACAAAAAAAAAATAGGTGAAATATAAATAACGAGGAGAATCAGGAAAATAATTATTTGGAAAAAAAGGTTGCATTTTTATGCATTTTTATGCGTTTGGGAAAAATGCACTCTGCAACTTAATGCTTTAAAAAGTTGACTTAATATTGCTAATAAAATTTGATAAAATGTCAATTTTTATATTTTCGGTTTTCCGATGTCACCGTCGAAGTTCGCACCTATTAATTTCGAACGTCGCAGCTGTTAACTGCGATTTCGAAGTACAGAGTATCGAAGAATACTTCGCCGTGTGAAATATCGAAGTTTGCTGTTTTCATTTGCGAAGTACGAAGCTGTAAGCTGTGGAATTCGTTCGGTTTACGCTCGGATATCAGCTCGAACGCTTTCACTGCGAACTTCGCTGCTTTATCCTTTAGAGGGCCGGGGTTTTGAAAAATTTGAAAATCGGATTTTTCTATAGGAATGTGGTCTAAGGTCCCTGAGTTAGAGCCAAACTAAATTAAGATGTTGGTGAGTCAGACCCCTTACGCTTAGAGGCGTACTCCGGTCCTCTAAAGGTTCAGCCGCGAATTACGAAGCTATACGCTGCGAAATTTGTTCGATACTATTTCGAGAATCAGTTCGCTTTCTTTCACTGCGAACGTCGCTGCTTCGAGCCGCGAACTACGAAGCTCTAATTTACGAAATTCGTTTTGTTTAGATTCAGATAACAATTCGCACACTTCCTCTGCGAACATCGTTCCTTTCAGCCACAAACTACGAAACTGTAAGCTGCGAAATTCGATTAATTTATGCTCGGGTATTAAATCACCTGCATTCACTGCGAAGTTCGTACTTATAACTTCGTAGTTCGTGGCTCAAAGCAGCGAGCTCCGAAGTCTCACACACCGGAGTATTCTCTGATGTTATTCATTTCGAATTAGTAGCTTACAGCTTCGAAATTTGCTGTTTTAAGCAGCGAACCTCGAAGCAGTACACATCGGAGATTTGTTCGATATTATACAGGGTGTTCGAAATGTTCCGGACCCCCCACTTATAACATAAAGTAAGCATTTTGGAAAAAAATGTTAAATACAAAAGTTGTTAAGTTTTGAAGGTTGAACTAAATGATGACCTTGGATTTGTTATTGGTTAGCATTTTCAAGGTCATTTAAAGGTCATCTTCAGTTTTCTAAATAGGGACCCCTATTTTTTATTTCAGATTTTGAAAGAGCACAAAATTTTACATCTGGATATGTACCCACGTTATGGCTCAAAATGACCTGCAGAGGTCATTTAGTGGTTAAATGATTATTTAGTAGCAGAAAGCGAAGAAATCCCGATTATTAAGAACTTTGAGCGTATCTGACCAATACTAAAGTAATTTGATTTTGCAAGACAAACTTTATGGTGGCGTTAAATTGACATTGCCCTTGATTTTCAAGGTCATTTGAAGGTTAACTTTAGTTTTCCAAATTAAGCCTCCTAGTTGTAATTCTCCATTTTGCACCAGCGCTAAATTCTGCATTAGGATTGTAGAAGGTGTAATTGACACTGGCGTAAAATAAGCCTTAGGCCAGACAACCACATAACTCGGGCGAGAAAATGATAAATAAAAAAATGTCTAATCAAAATAAGCCTTAGGCCCAACAACTACATACCACGGGGGGGAAAATGATAAATAAAAAAATGTCTAATCAAAATAAGCCTTAGGCCCAACAACTACATACCTCGGGGGAGAAAATGATAAATAAAAAAATGTCTAATCAAAATAAGCCTTAGGCCCAACAACTACATACCTCGGGGGGGAAAATGATAAATAAAAAAATGTCTAATCAAAATAAGCCTTAGGCCCAACAACTACATACCTCGGGGGAGAAAATGATAAATAAAAAAATGTCTAATCAAAATAAGCCTTATTGCTCAGGCACGGGAGGTACAACTAATTAAGGTAACATCATGGGTGATCCAGCCAATTAAGGCAAGACCATCGGCGGCCCAGCCTACTAAGACAAGAACACTAGCGGCCCAGTCAGCTAAGGCAGGACTATCTGCGGCCCAGCTAACTAAATCAAGACAGTGGACTATTCGCCCAAACTGAATTTTTTTAAAATGTCGTTGACAGGAACTTTTTACAACAACTGTTCAAATTGTTGCCCATTAACAGTTTGGCAATGTGCTAACCGATTGTAAAAGGCTGCAACAACATTTCGCAAGATTTGCTGAGGTATCAAGTCTATTTCATCAGTGATTCTTGGCGTAATTCATCCAAGTCACGTGGTTTTATAACATAAACTTTATCCTTCAAGTATCCCCAAAGGAAGTAATCAAGAGGCGTTAGGTCTGGGGACCGAGGTGGCCATTCAATTGTACCTCTCCGCCCAATCCATCTATCATGAAATGTTGCATCTAAATGTCGGCGAACATGAATACCGTAGTGTGCAGGAGCACCATCCTGTTGGAAGTAAATTTCGTCCAGATTTCCACCCGTTAAATTCCGTATAGCAGGTATAATTTGGTCTCGAAGCATGTTTTCATACATTGCAGCATTTAAATTACCTTCAATAAAGAAAGGGCCAAGTACTCTTCCATTAAATATGCCAGCCCAAACATTTACTTTTTCAGGATGTTGCGTGTGGTCCGCTCTCATCCAATGTGGATTGATGTTACTCCAGTATCGACAATTATGTCTGTTCACTGTTCCGCTTAACTCAAACGTGGCTTTATCAGAGAAAACAATGTTATTGAGGAGCAAAGGATCATCAGATATCATTTGCATCATTACATCACAAAACTCTACCCTTCTATTAAAATCATCTTCAGATAATTCCTGTACCAACTTTAATTTGAAAGGATGCCATTTGTTGAGTTTCAAAATTTTGTGCACAGATGCAGCTCCCATTTCATGCTGTTGTGCACAACGTCTGATGCTGCAATGGGGGTCCTCAATAAATGATTGTAATACGTCTAAGCTCTTTTCATCATTAGACGATGATTTGGATCTATCTGATTTAGGACGATCTTTAATACCACCTGTCTCTTCAAAACGTCTAATTGTACGAATTACGGTACTTTTTGAAATAGGGTTGTTTTCTTCAACTCTTAATGTTTCATTGAATAAACGCTGTACCTGTTTGTAACCTCTCTCTTGATCACCCCACCCTCGCATCATCAACAAAGATATTCTTTCTCGTTCAGTAAGATGTGCCATTTTTCACTACGATTAAAAGTACAATTATTAAAAATTAATACAATTATCTGAATTTCGAAGTAAGAGAACTTCACTTAACTCTTGAAAACAGAAAAGTAAATAGGAGTAAACAATTGTTAATTAACAATTATAAATGAACTGATTCCTAAAAAGAATAGTGAGCTAAATCTTCTAAGGTACAAGTAACGATCCTGAAAATGCTATGAATCATGCGTAGAAACTCGTAACCCTTGCAAAAAATTATTGCAATAAAAACTGTTCATGTAAAACGGTTAGATTATTTTGCTTTTGTAATTAATAACCCCCAAGTGTCCTATGTAGATCATTTCGAGCCATGACGTGGATATTGTACATATCTCCAGACCTAAAATTTAATGCTCCTCCAGAATCCGGAATACAAAATGAGTCCCTTTATAATAGGCTGAAGATAACTTTCAAATGACCTTAAAAATGAAGGCCAATTTTAAAGTGACCATAAAGTTCGTCCTAGAAAATCAAATTATGTACTTTAGTATTAAAGTACGAAATTTTTTTTTTCTTTTCGTCAAATACACCCAAAGTTCTTAATAATCGGGATTTCTTGGCTTTCTGCTACTAAATAATCATTTAACCACTAAATGACCTCTGTAGGTCATTTTGAGCCATAACGTGGATACATATCCAGATGTAAAATTTTGTGCTCTTTCAGAATCTGAAATAAAAAATAGGGGTCCCTATTTAAAAAACTGAAGATGACCTTTAAATGACCTTGAAAATGATAACCAATAACAAATCCAAGGTCATCATTTAGTTCAACCTTCAAAACTTAACAACTTTTGTATTTAACATTTTTTTCCAAAATGCTTACTTTATGTTATAAGTGGGGGGTCCGGAACATTTCGAACACCCTGTATATTTCGAATATCGATGCTTATAGTTGCGAATTTTGAAGCGTATACCTGCGAAGAGTTTTCAGTTCGAAGTGTATATTTTTCAGTGTACCCATGACGCGCATATGCTAAGTCCTTAGGCGGCTGTGTAGCCAAGGTGCGACACATGTGCGCTTAATTGCACTTGGGACCTGAAGGGCCTCAGTCATTTCTTTAATCCGCATCATAAAAGAAAACGAGCGTATTCTTGTATAAAAAGAAAAGTTCTCCTAGTTGTAGAAGGCTTAAGCTAGGTAGAAATTACTTTATTGGTAAAGGACAGGGTAACAAAACACTTAAAATAATATTTGAGGATTTACGCAGAAATCCAACACTCCCACTTATTTTGAAGTGTCTCGAATATTTAACCGATCACGCAGGTAACAAAACTGCTGTTTTGCTAGGGGCTTGGTAAAAATGTCTGCTAATTGTTTCTTTGACTCTATATAATTAAATTCAATTTCTTTTCTATTTACGACTTCGCGAACAAAATGAAAACAAACATCAATATGTTTAGACCTCTTATGAAATTCTGAATTTTTTGCTTACTTAATTGCTGACTGATTACCTACGTAAATTAGAATTTTTTCACAAGAGTATTCTAAATCTTTAAGCATTTGACGCAGCCACAATGCCTCCTTCGTTCCATGAGTCATTAGTGCAATATACTCAGCTTCAGCTGTTGATAAAGACACTATACTCTGCTTCTGACTGGACCAGCATATTGGCCCTGCATTTAGCATAAATACAAATCCGCATCTTGATCGCCGCGTCTCTAAGCATCTCGCATAGTCAGCATCAGTAAGTCCAGTTACGCTAGTGTAACTCCCACTGTTTCCAAATGTAATTCCGAAATTACGTGTGCCATTCTGATATTTCAAGATTCTTTTTACAGCTTGCCAATGTTCCTGGCCGAAAGAATCAAGAAATTGACTGGCACAGTTTGCAGCGTACTCAATATCTACGCGGCATACCCTCGAGGCAAATAAAAGTGAGCCTACAGCTTCTTGGTAGGGAAAACGCTCGTTTTTATCACTTTTATTTTCATGCTTAGTTAAATACAGACCCGGCTGTGCAGGAACACTCAACGGATTTGCCTCACTCATACAAAATTTGTCTAACAGTTTTCCTATATAACTAGATTGATTAATTTGTAACAAACGCTTTTCACGATTGCGCTCAATCTGCATGCCAACAAATTCATTCACTACATCTACAGTTATATTAAAATTGCTTTTTGAGTAACGCAGTACTTCATCAATCGCACTTTGACTTTTAGATATAAGTAAACCGTCATCAACATAAAGTGCTAAATAAACTTTGTAATTTTTCACTATACCTATAAAAACACACTTGTCACTTTCAATGTTTTTAAATTTGAAGTTCTTCAAGAAACCGACGCATTTTTCATTCCAGCAACGCGGCGACTGCTTTAACCCGTAGAAACTTCGAAACAGCTTGCGAACAAGGTTCTCAATTTCTAGATCGCTGGTGTATCCTTCGGGTAACTGCAGGTATATTTCCTCTTCTAGATCTCCGTAAAGAAATGCGGTTTTTACGTTAAACTTAGCCATCTCGTAATCTTCTTTCGCAGCAATTGCTAACAGTATGCGGATTGATTCATATCGAACGACAGGTGCAAAAGTTTCGAAATAGTCTATTCCTTCCCGCTGCAATAAGCCTTTTGCAACAAGTCGCGCTTTATACCTTTTTCTATTGTTACGTGTATGATTTTTAATTGAAAAAATCCATTTGCAGCCGATTGCACGCTTGCCGTTTGGCAATGGAACTACCTTCCATGTACCAGTCTCTTCGAGTGCATCCATTTCTTCTTGGATTGCTTTCTGTCATTTGTTAGCTTCATGTCTAGACATAGCCTCAGCATACGTCATGGGTTCTGTATCTGCAATATAAGCTACCGGTACTCCAAAACGGTCTATGGCTCTCAGCTGACTTCTGTCTCGTAACTGTCTGACTAGAGATTCTGTTGGCCCGTTGATTTGCTGCTCGATTTGCGGATCTTCGTTTTCTCCCACTGGATCATCAACAGCTTGTTGATCGGGGGCCGCAGCATCAACAGCTTGTTGATGATCAGCGTCAGCTTGGTATTCGGAATTTTGCGGCAAATTAAAATCTATTTCTACACGGTAGTATTCAGTACTTAACTCTTTATTCGTACTGCGCTCATTAAAATCGACGTCACTGCTTACGTAAATTTGGCGAGTAGCCGGGTCCCAGAGCCTGTAATTCAATGAATCACCTTCATTGCCTACAAAGGTAATTTTCTGACTTTTCTTAGCGAATTTCTTGCGTTTTTCCTTAGGCACATTTAAATACGCTGTCGTCCCGAAAACTCGTAAGTGCGTTATTTTCGGTTGAATGTTAAACATTTTTTCAAAAGGAGTTTTTGTTTCTCCGTCCTTTATAATAACACGTAGCGTGCGCTATTGACTGCTTCGGACCAAAGTGCCGTATCAACTCCACTGCTGATAAGCATCGTTCTTGCAGCCTCTACGATGGTCTGAATGTCTCGCTCGGCCTGCCCGTTTTATTCGTGAATATAAGGAGAGGAAAATTCGTGGACTATTCCCTGTTTCTTCACGTGTGCACTAAATTCTTCCGAGGTATACTTACGTCCATTGTCCGACCGAAGTCTCTTGATAAAGTTGCCAGTTTGAGTGCGCACAAGTTTTTCGAAATCCTTAAATCTTTCAAAGACTTCGGACTTGTGTCTCAAAAAATAAACCTTACGAAAGCTTGAACATTCGTCTTTAAATAGAATAAAATACCTCGACCCTCTTGACGATTCAATGTTCACGTGTCTACACACATCAGTATGAATTTTCTTTCCAGGCTTGAATTCACGGCTGCGTTTTGTCGATGCATGCGACTTGCAAGTTTGCTTACCCATTATGCACGATTCGCAAAAGAAATTTTTATGCCCTTGATGCTCCAGCTTTTTATTGCTGAGTACACTTGTTGTATTCAAAACTGCACGCAAATTTACGTGGCCCAATCGCTCATGCCACAGTTTTAGCTCCTTGGATTGGACTACGTTGCAGTTTTGCGGAATTATTACTTCAAATTGCATTTCGAAGAGTCCACGAGCATGTCTTACGCCGCGTGATGACAGCCTGCCATGACTATCGCGCACTTCACAATGATTCTCGTAGGCGTGAAAAGAAAACTTTTTGTCATTTATCGTAATGACTGAGAATAAGTTTCTTTTCAATTCCGGCACTAATAAAACGTTCTGCAACTCTCTTGTCACTGGTTTTCCTAACACAACCTCTTGAAATAAAATTATTCCTTTTCCTGTCACTGACAGGGCTTTATCGTCAGCAATTTTAGCACACTGTAGCGCATGATTCGTAACACTAGTCGATGGTCGATGTCGATAGTCGATGTCAGAGCGGAAACGCATTCCACGGCCCCTCGCGGGGACATGTGGGTGGTGCACCTAGACCTATCGGCCCTTTGCGCTCGGTCTCCTCATCATTCATTCCCTATCGACCTCCCTATATATTCGACCAGTCTAAGAAACCTGCTAAGCCCCATAGAGCAGACCCGCTCTGGTTCGAGAAGCCACTCCTCATACACCCCGCGCCTACCGCCCATCAGCCTGGGGCATTGACACAAGAGGTGTAAGGGAGTTTCCTCAGTCACACCACAGAGTCTGCAGGTATTCTCAGCACCCAATCCTATCCTATTTTTGAAGTGTGACAGGTCGCAGTGGCCCGTCAGCCACTCCACTACCTTCCTAATAACCTTTCTGGGGAGAGTGATCATCTCTCTCACCCATCTTATCGGGGCAGACTCAGCTATAAACGCTTTTGTGTGCCTGCATTCCCCGTACCTATCTTATTTTCTTGTCTGTTCCTTACTAATCCAAACCTGAATTCTGTTTTCAATCTCACAGCTCGGTATAGCCATCTCGACGGCTTCTGCTCTGATCCCCGCCGCGCCTCTTTTCGCAAGCCTATCGGCCTTCTCGTTACCTCGAATGCCTGCATGGCCACCTACCCATTTTAACTTAATGTCACACCTCCTCGCTAAATCATCGAGTGATGTCCTGCACGCAAGCACCTCATAAGAGGTGATCGTCACCTTGCTAAGAGCCGCAATGGCAGCCCTGCTGTCGGAGTGTATGACAACTTTCCGATTTGTCCACTCCTCCTCAAACATGGCTACCACGCAACTTTTTATGGCTATGACTTCCGCCTGGAAGACCGTGGCGTGGGGTTCTAGTGAGAGAACAATCTCCCTACTGCTCCCCTCTAGCCACGCCGCCGCACCTACACCCAGTTCGTTTTTCGAACCGTCCGTGAATCATTTATATACATGGATCCCTTCCGTCACCTGGTGTGTATCCGCAACCTCAAAGTTCTTTTCAAATCTGTAGTTGAGGGTAACCTTATCTAGCTTTGCACTCCGCTTCTGATACATGGCAATTGAATTGACGATCTCCGCATCCTCGTGTAAATGCCAGTCCTTAGAAACCCTGATCTTCGCCTTAAGTGCCGCCACCTTATGTGCGCTTAATTGCACTTGAGGCCTGAAGGGCCTCGGACATTTCTTTAATCCGCATCATAAAAGAAAACGAGCGTATGCTTGTATAAAAAGAAAAGCGCTCCTAGATGTAAAAGGCTTACGCTAAGTAGAAGTTACTTTATTGGTAAGGGACAGGGTAACAAAACACTTAAAATAATATTTGAAAATTTACGCAGAAATCTAACACAGACAAACGGACGCGAGTCGCAGCCATCTTGGAGGGACTTAGAGTTTTGTGAGACGCCGTGCGTGTATTTGCAAAGAATATTTTCTATTTTTTTTTTTCGTGGTTGCGGTCAAGAGTAAAAATTGTTACGCGGCGTATATCAAAATTCGTGAATGTACTCTGCCGCACACGCTTACCAAGTAAGTGAAATTTATTATTCTTATGTATCAAATATATGTATTGCTAATTTTTTTTGTATGGGTTCAGACGAGGAGCGTGAATAAAATGTGTAGTTGACGGGATTATTTTGTGTTTGTAGAAGCAGTTCGGTGTGTCGAGCGAGTAAGAGTAGTGGAAAGTCGAGTGTGCGAGAGTGTGCGTAATTAACCTATTATGGACCGTCATTCGACGAAAATTTGTGTAATTGACGAACGAGGGTTCATGTAGATTCTGAGGCCGGTCAGATGAGCTTCGGGATTCGGGATGTGTGCACGTACCTCCCGTGTGTCCTGGGCACGTTTGTTGTTCACCAAGCCAATAGTTTTATATATTTATTGTTTGTGGCCTATTGTTTTTTTTAAGCATTTCAGAAAGATTGGCCGTGAGATAACGGAAAAGAAAAATTAATAGACAGACGAAGACTCAAGACATCATTCTTCATTGTTTTTTTTGGCCCTTTCCGGGTAGACTACGGTAATCTCCAGAGTATCCTAGAACCTTCATTGATAATTTATTATTATATAGGCTTGGAGACAACTGCCCTTGACCGAGTATTAAAAACTTAGACCCTATTTACCCAAGTACAGCTTCCCCCACCGATACACTTGCCGGAGTAGACAGTTTGTTTTCCATTTGACGATTCCGGAGAATAAAGCGCCTGTTTTACATCCCCGTATGTGGAGTTGACTTGATCTCCAACATTTATTTTTTTCGGTTTTTCGCACTTTTCTTTTGATTAGTCAGCCGAGAGACAGATATAAATTCCGGACAAGATGACAACGAGAGGGCTTTGTGAAGCATGGGTTAGAGAGTAGGGTTTTCGTAACTCGGAGGTGGGACGTATAGCATAGCAGGTTCGTAAAATGAATCCCGCCATGTTGATTGACCAACTGAAGTCGCACGAATGTAACTTCCAGGGGGACTCACGCGATTTACATAATCAATTGATTAGATTATCCTGTCGTCTAGTACTACTCATAGAGGTACCATGGGATGTCGAGCGGGACAGAGACGCTGAGCTGTTGATGAGGCCGTTGGAGCAGTCACATGCTTCTACCGTAGTGAATCAGACCGTAGTGGCTCAATCCCCAACAGGGCCAGCGATCGGAAGAACGAATCAGCCTAGACCCCCTTGATTGACCATAGATCCGGTTCTACTGGAACAGATGCATCGCTCGCTGTATGAGACTAATCTTAATGGACGTAACTCCACAGATAACCCTAGACGAGCAGAACAGTCTGTCCAGGCTGCTGGACCTAGTACGAGTCGAGAGGAGTCACTTTTCGCTATAAAGCAGTCCACTCAAGTGTTGTACCCACCGGTGATTATGCAGGCCGGTGAGGGAAATTGGCGTGGCGATCTACAAGGACGACGTCGCATACGGCGCAAGTCAGCAAGGTGAACCTACCGCCACAACCCCCGTCCAGGATTGCACCCCAGTTGGTGCAAAGTACCGAGGAAAATGCCAGAACGGAACGACAACGATCCCTTTCCTCAATTGACTCTAGTAGTGCGGACGACTTCGAGGGAGACGGACCAATACACGTGCCCGAAACGACCATGAACGCTAGACGGAAGGAGAGGCCGTGAGAAGGAGACAACTTTAAATGTCTGAAAAGGCTGCAACAATATCAGCTAAAATTCTCTGGATCAGACAAGGACGTCCCAGAAGAATTTTTGGCCAGATTGGATGACTGTCGCAGGGCTGCGACTATCGAACAGCCATTTTCTCGATGTGTTCTCAAAATCGGCTAGCACATGGTATCGGACCGTTCGAGCCGAGTTGACGACGTGGAAGTTTAGTAAAGCCTTCCAGAGGCAGTTCATAGGCGAATGGACTGATAGAAATGTGTGGGACAAACTCCATGACCGAACTCAGGCCAAGGACGAGAAAATCTCGAATTACATCGCGGCCATCAGATTCATCATTGGCCATTTCAAGAATCAGCCTTCATTAGAGGCTCAATTAGATGTCACTTATCGAGGCCTAAACCCCGAATACCAAAATTATCTGGAAGACAAGACCATCGATAGTTTTGAGACCATGGAGAAACTTGGACGAAGATATGAGAGGAGGAGGGACTTGTCCGAACGATATAAGCCACCCTCTTCCCCCCCGAGAAGGCCCGATTTCCCGCCGGCGCCTACTGGGGTAAGCTGAAGGTCGCGAAGGTCGCGCAGATTCGAGAGGAGATGGAATTGGCCGCGGAGGGTCCGAAACGAGTAGGAGTAAGAATAAGAGGAAGCAGAAGAAGCAGAAGTCAGAAAGAACACCGGAGGTCGCAGCGATTGGACGAAAGTCAGCCAAAGGCCCCAGTGAAGCCAAACCTGCCAACGCCTCAACCCATAGCCACTACACCCCCAGTCGCACCAATAGACTGGACGCCGTCGTATCCACTGTGGCCAATAGCCCCACAATGGAATTCACCACCAAGACCGTAGGCACCTCCGCCGTGGAACCCGCCGGTCCCACAGCAGTCGACGTTGCCTAGCGCTCCTTGGCAGCCTGCATGTTTTGCATGCGGCGATCCAGGATATAAGATAGCACAGTGCCCGACGAAGGTTTGTTACCACTGCAGGACACCGGGACACATGTCCAGAACCTACCCAAACTGGCAAGACTCATGACAAGTTTGCGGAACAAAGGGGCCAACCTTCAAGGACTCGCGTGTTCGTGAGTTGCGATTTTTGATGCATGAGAGGGTTCGAAATGACTTGGTGGAGGTCTGTAAAATGATGTTTTGGTGCTGTAGCCGGAGGAGACGTGGAACCAATCAGATTCAGCGACCGTTCATTAATCTTGTCCTTTCAGATGCGATGTTACCGGAGAGAGTGCTCGAGAGCGGGACGGCAAACCAGGACCGTACTTCAGGCGCGTGGGTCGCGTTGACGTCACACGAACCGTCACTATTTCACCATCGCTAACGGGACTTCGTAAGGCGCGCAGATATCCTTTATCGGCGAGATCGCCGATCGCGTGGTAAAAGACCGGAAGAAGAAGGGCCGACGCGACACCGCGCGATCCTTATAACTATTTAGTCATAGAAGGCGACAGACTATGTAATTACCGCGAGAGTGAGGGAGAACGAGAGAGACGCGGGGGGCCGTGCTAAGTTAGCCATCTTGACTCGGCCACTCGTTGCCCGGACAGCACCATAGCTGGATGTTTTGTTGTATTAGGGAAAGTTAGAAGACCGTAGATAGCCGAAAGTAGAAGCGAAGACGTGGATACGATCTAGGAGAAAAGACGTGGTGAGTGGGCCGAAGAAGCGGCCGTGAGAACGAGCGACATCAGCGGTAAGTCGTGAGTCGTTAGGTACACTAGAAATTTGTAGATACACGTTAATAAAGATCCTAGTTGAAAGCAATTATTATCGCTAGGTGTAATTATTTTGATTGTGTAGTGTTGTCGGTTGGTCGCGGCGTTTCCCCATTACGCCAGCTACCCAAGGGCCATTGCGCGCCCACCCACGCCTACTACTGAGCAGACAGGAGGAGAACTTGGTCGAGGAAAGGAGCATCTTCCCTATCGGCCGGCATTAATTGCCTGGTGCCTGACGACGCCGTGACCTGCTCGCGCGCGTAAAACTATAAATTAAAGCCGGCAGAAAGTGTCGCTTTGTCGACGGAGTTTTGGGGACCTGGGGAAGTATCCGCGGATTGCAACGTCACAAACGACTTTTCAATTGACATTCCTACGAGAATCTGCCTTCAAATATGACTGATAGTAGTGGAGAATCAGAGCCAGACAGGGATGGGATTAATTAATTAAATTTTTAATTAACTACACCTCATAATTAATAATTAAATGGTTTAATTATTAATTATACCTTCGAGAATTGATAATTAAACGGTTTAATTCTTAATTATGCCTTCGAGAATTGATAATTAAACGGCTTAATTCTTAATTATGCCTTCGAGAATTGATAACTAAGTGCTTTAATTTTTAATTATACCATCAGGAATTGATAATTAAATGGTTTAATTATTAATTATTAATTCTTAATTATGTTTAATTATTAATTATTATTAAGTGCGGGGCGGGCTTCCCTGTAGACGAGGCCCCGTCGTCCCGAGGGTGTTCCTGGACACCTGGACATCGTCTACAGGAACAGTTCCCGATTTTTTAATCAAACGTACCAGTGCGACAATCAAATCGTGGTTTAATATACTTGACAACAATTGCCTATCCTTTTTTTAAAAAGACAATTATCTTAAAGAAAAAAAATGTTTTATGTTAAAATTATTTATAATATATCATAGCTTAAAACAAATATATTTGTTATAATTTATTGTAATTTATTGCTATTGTTGAAATTTATTGGTACATGCGTTATTACATTACGATGCTTACATTTTTTATATTACATTTTGATTTTTACAATATACTTAATTAGATAAAGATTGAAATTACAGACATCTACATGTATATGTACAAAAGTAGTTAAAATTGTTTAAGAGTAAACAAAAATTAAGCTTATTGGCTATAAAGATTTTATATTATAAAATTATTAGTCATAAATATTTTAATATTTTTAAAGATGGCAATTACTCAACCATTGTAAAAAGGTTAGAATTAATGAGATCTTTTAAACATTTTGGCGATTACTCAACCATTATAAAAAAAATATTAATTGTTTTATCTTTTGAAACAATTGGTAATTACTCAGCCATAAATTAAAAAAAAATTTCGTACTAATATTTAACACTGACCAAATTGTTAGCAAAAAATAGCCCTACACTAAACCCAAAATACCTATTACTGTAGCGTTATTTTGTGTAGGGTGTAGGATTATTTTCTGTGCAATTTGATCAACGTCACACTTATAGTAATTAAATAACATTTATAGTTATACAAATTTATAAATAATATTTATAGCCATTAACTTTACCGATCACTCTTTTTTCAAAATTTATATCGCTCAGTCTATTAAATTTAGGTAAATTCAACAATGTAGCATGCGAAAAAAGCCTTTCAACAAAAGCTGAAGATGGTAAAGGAGTATTATATTTTAAAAATAACCTCTTCACTGCAGGGAAATCGTTAAGAATTGCAATATTCTTCGATGGATGTAGCAAAAATTTCATGAGCTCGTTTACTTCATTTGTCTGCGGAACAAGAAAATATTCTGTCAGAAATCTAGCAGAATTGTTACCAAAATTAGAAAAATCATCACATTCTTCTTCCCTTTCTTCAGTCAGTACTCTTGGAGCTTGATCTTCCATTAATAAATTAGTTATTTCTTTAATTTTGTTTTGAGCTTCTAAGCTTAAACATGTAGCCCAAGCTAACATGAATCGAGGATGCAATAAAGCTGCTTTAGCGGCAAATTCTCCGTTGCCTACAATGGCGAATCATTTCCTCAATCAACGTCTTGGAAGTTTTTATTGATCGGTGATTAATCAAAGAAAGCCATTTTATTCTTAATCCAATCAACGTTGGCAAAGTACAGCCGTAATAGCAATCTTTGTCAGCTTGAAGTTTATCTATAGCTGTGGCAAACGGTTCCGACCAACTTACATATTCTTCCAAATACTTAAAATCTTCATCACAAAAACGCGTTCTTATTAATAAAATTTGCTGCTTTTCAAACAACATTAATTTTTCACTTAGCATGCAAATTTGTTTAACACAATCAAACAAAGAATTCCATCTTGTTTCCACTGGTCGTTTTAAAGATACTTTTAGATATTCTGTTATTGCTTCGCGTTTTTTGGAGAATTTAAGCATTTCCAAACTTCCTTGCACTTATTTAAAGCATTCTAATGAATTTCCTGAATTTATGTATTGTTCATTATAGCTTTACTTGCATCTGTAGTAGCTAGCAAGTTTAATGTGTGGCTAGCACAACGGAAGTGACGTGAAAGAATAGCAGTATTTTCTATTGCAATATCTCTGATCTTATCATCATTATTGTCTTCAAAAGTAATGTCAACATCCATTTCAGAAGTTTCGCTTGCATAATTTTCGACCGGTTCATTTTCAATTGGATCTAATTCTGTAAGTGATATAAATTTAATGACATTAAATGCATTAATTTTTAAAGTTCTTTAATATGTCTTTTACAAAAAAGTTTTACAAACCTATTTCTTTTTCAAAAATATCTCGATCATTAATGCCAAATACTTTAAAGGCTTTAACGAAGTTCGATCCATTATCTGTAACTGTTCCTACAATTTTTTCATTTTTTAAATCGTAAGACATATTAATGTCATTTAGCAAATTAGCTACGTGATCAAATGAATGAATCCCTGGGAAGCGGCGACATGCTAAGGCAGCTGATTTTCTTGCAAAGGTTTGTTCGTCAATCTAAAATATATTTTCAAAATATTTTAATAATTTAATTTGAGAAAAATATAAATAAATATATATTTGAATAGGTGGCCTTCAATAATTATTTAGGTAGTTATTTGTAAATTAGAAATTACCCAATGCGCCGTAACTCCCAAAAATCTGCGTTTTGAACCCAAGCTGTTGTACAAACCCAAGTAGCACGGGATAATGCAATACGAATATCATGTCTCGTTTCGATAAACTATTCATCAATTTTAGTAGCAATTGTTTTACGATTTAAATGTTTTAAAACTTTGCTTTGATCACTTTTTAATTTCATATCTGTTAAAAAAAGGAATTGTTTTAGATACGTTAAAAGCAACATTTTATTAATTATAGTAAAATTATTACCGTCAAATATTTTTCTAAATGATTGTTTTTCAACAATTCTACCAGGAAGTTGATTATCAATAATAAGATTTGTCACATTGTCCTCGAACTGTTTTTGAGAAAAACTGCACGTGACTCGCTTAGCAATATTATTTTCAGCCAGAGAACTTTGTCTTCTTAATTTACATGCCACGTACTCATCCCATTTTTCAGTATGTTTTCTCTGTTTATATTCTATAAAATTATTTAAAAAATTTCTATTTATTTTAAAATATATTATTAACAAATTTGAAATTTTTGTTACCTTTAAATGATACGTTAGATGATACGTTATATTTTCCTTTTACATCGCAGGACAAGCATTTTGCTGTTATGTGTTCATTTTCAACACTCGATTTAGAAAAAAGTATTTGAAAGAATTGGCCATTTAGCCAAGTAAAACTCATAGATTTTTTAAAAAAATCTTGTTCGTCTTATTGAAACCTCGTTTTGACCCTCTTCTAATGTGGATGTTGGTGCCCTTTCCTGATCTGATTGTTGAGAAGTTGGATTTGATGAGCCGTCCATGCTGAAAAACTTAAAAAAATACCTCTACCTCCTTATTTTTTACTTACATATTTTAAGTATACTCTAAACTCTAAAGAGTAAAATGGAGACAAATTTTTTATTAAATCGATCATTTTTTACTTTATAATGATTAAAACAATTTATTCTTTATAATTTATTTATTTATTTATTTTTAAAATTTATTTATTTTATTGTTTACAAAATGTATGGATAAATAAATGGATGTTTAGGTTAAGCGTATTTTAAGTTACCTATGTTTTTTTTTCACTAAATTACTCTTTTTATAAAGATTATAATCAAGAATTTTAAATTTATAAAGAGGAAAGCTTAGCCTTTTTTATTGAAAAGAATTGTTCTATGCGCATGAGTCTGAAGTTTGGATCGCTCCTACGGGAACGAAAATCCAAAGTTTACCAAATTCAAAAATTGCTCATTTATTGTGGCCGGCACCCGCGCGGCTGCAATTGAATTCTGGCGTTCAAAATGAATAATTTTTCAAATTAACAGTTTTCTTAGGAACGAATGCATGGATTTTGATGATTTTTTTTAAAGCGGGGTAGCAAAAAGAATTATTTTTACCTGTGTTGATAAATTTGTTTAAAAAATAGTATTTAATTGGATTTTTTATCATTTCTTAATTTATGTACATTTAAACAGTGGGTAGTAGGTAATTGTATTTATTTTATTGAAATATATTTCCCTACTGCCTTATCCCTAGAAATTTGTTAGCTGAAAATTGTTTAAATGTACATAAATTAAAAAATGATAGAATCCCAGTGAAATACTATTTTTTTAAAAAATTATCAATGCTACCCCACTTTAAAAAAAAATCATCAAAATCCATGCATTAGTCTATATATCAGAGTCAATTTATGACAGTTTTTCTGCTGTAAGAACTTTTCACTACTATATAGTAATAAATATTTTATATAAATTATATCAGCTATTAATATAAATAATTCATTCATTCATTCATCAAACGTATGAATACACTTATAAATCTGTACAGGTAATACTTGTACAGAAAGCTTCATAAGTGCAAGTGAAAACAATAACCTTTTATGATTTAATCTACTCTCGATCAAGATTTTTAACTTTAATTTTAGCTTGCATAGTCTCGGCACTGATTGCATTTATTACCCTGCCAATGCTTCCGTTAATAATCGACAAGTTTGTCACTCAGAATGAGTCACCGCATAGAAGTTTAATATTAAACGGCGAGTACTTCACAGATGTTAACGAACATTACACAAAGATTTATATTTTTGAAGGTTTGACCTGCATTGTATCCGCTTTCGTACTTGCCGCTATAGATACTACTTACGTTGTTTGCGTGCAACAGTGCGTTGGATTAATGGATATCGTCAAGTAAGATAAAATCGAGTTTCGAAAAATATTATGGACATTTTTTTTATTAATTTCGCAAGTATAGGGGAGAATCTAATTAACGTTTTGAAATAAGATAAAATGTAATTTTTAGTAGGAAGAGCTCACCACACTTTCAAATATACATTATTATCTTTAAATTTAGTAGAACATTGTGACAATGAATTAATGTTGACTAATTTTCAGAGGGCGTTTATGCACGATTAAAGCGATTATTCAACAATCAAAAGTTTCTGAAATTACGAAAAGAAAAGCTGCTCATACTTCGCTTATTCTTTCTATACAGATGCATCAAAGGGCAATAGAGTCGGATTATATTTACAAATATCTGTATCAACTCTTTCGTATAAATTAACTTGTGTGATATAATTAAAAATATTATTAATTTGATTTAGATCAATTATTATTGCAGAACGTAATGAGTCTAAATAAATAGTAAAATATTCAGTAAAAAGTCTGAGCTATAACAACAATCTATTAGAAAATAAAAAAGTGAAAGACCAAAAGAAACTCGGAAAATTGAAAGGAAGGGGATAAAAATCAGGATCACGATGCCGTCGTGTAGAGCCGCGCGTTAAATCCGGAAAGCTCCGTCCTCGCGTGAATCTGCAAAGTATGCAAAATATGCGGTTACGTTGACGTTGTCATTATATGAAGCTAATACGAAGGGAGACCCCACCTTCTCGTCTTCGCTGTCGCTCTCCCGCTAGGGAAATGTTTTCCAAGGAGCGCGAACACTTATGTTCGCGCAACGTTATAGAAATATATATTTTTATAAATTAAAAATTTTACAAGCTGGTAACGAGTTTAATAACGGAAAAAAAGAGCAAATTGAATTTCATTTATCAAATTGTTCGATTCATTCGTGCGTTCCGCGTGCCATGATCTGCGCGCCCCCTGCACGCGGAAGTTTGTTTGGACGCGCGTCGACGCGTCGACGCGGCGACGCGCTGGCTCTCTCTTGTTCCGTCTGCGCTGCCGTCAGGATCTCTCCTCCTCGTCCCGACAAGAAGGTTGTTTTTCTTTTTCCTGGGTTTGCTGCGCTACGGAGGAAGAGATTTTGTGTCGACGTACAAGGATCGACGTGCTTCGTCTTCACTCCGGGTGGTCCTGGCGAAGCGTCTGCCGCTTCGTGGAGGGCATCTTGCCAGGCGACCTAGCGACGCGGTGCCTCCCAGTTTCCCGCAAGCGACGGCTACCTAGAGCCGCTCCTTGAGGCCGCGTCCAGGGCGAGGGCTTTTCCCGTTGCCGAGACGTCGGCGCACTTGTGCATGCCGGTGCGGGAATTCCTGCTGCGACTTAGCCCTATCGCTAAAAATGACGTTATAAAATGACGTTATAATATGACGTCATTAATAACGTTATTGCTGAGGCTACAATTTTGGACCTTTTTTAACGTTATTCAATAACGTTATTTTCCGATTACAGTAGAAAACTCTATTTTAACGTTATTTTTCGCTATAAAATAACGTAATTTTCAGCTTTGTGGGATATTTGGCTTGAACAATGACGTTATTTCTAGATCTTAAATCCGCACATCAAATGACGTTATTCGTTAATGAAGTGTAGATACGAAGAACGTCATTTTTACCATAAAAAATGTTGTACGGATTATAACGTTATTTCTGCAATATACAGCATGCTTAGTAAATAACGTCATTTTTCCTAGTTTTGTAGTGGCCATTAACGTAATTTTCTTTTGGTCCGCTGAAGCAAAAAATTACGTTATTTTCGCAATGCACGTAGGTCCGTTCTAAAAACGTCATTTTCCAAAATTCAAGGAAGTTTGCACAATGACGTCATTTTTGCAAAGTGAATTCCCTTTGCAGAATAACGTCATCGCACAAGACTATTTTCCGCTATAAAATAACGTTATTTTCAGCATTGTGGGGTATTTTGCTTGAACAATGATGTTATTTCTAGAATTTAAATCCGCACATGAAATGACGTTATTCGTTAATGAAGTGTAGATACGAAGAACGTCATTTTTTCTGTAGAAATGCTGAACGGATTATAACGTAATATACAGCATGCTTAGTAAATAACGTCATTTTTCCTAGTTTTCCTAATTTTTGGGAATTCGACTAAGTCCATCATCTGAAATATTTCTAAGTCCTTGAAAAATTTTTTTTTGTAGAACCATGTTTTTAACGCGTTTTGGAACATTTCCTGTCGATATAAATAAATATTTTTTTTTTATGAATTTTTGGGAATTTGACTAAGTCCATCACCTAAAATATTTCTAAGTCCTTGAAAAAAATTATTTTTGTAGAACCATGTTTTAACGCGTTTTGGACCATTTCCTGTCGATATAAATTGTCGAATTTCGCGAGTGTTTTGTGAGGTACCACATAAACTTACGTAAATTACATTAATGCCCACGCATTTTGCTCTTTTTGGTCAGCAATGGCAAAAATAAAAAAAGAAGTTAAATTATGCTCGGTGAGCAACGATTTATACATTTTAGTGGAATTCCTAAATGAAACCGAGCCATCTAATAACAAACCTTTAACCAACACTGAATATTTGAACCAGCTAGTAAAAGGAAAATATTTGAATATTTCATCAGTCGTAGAAGAAGAGAAAATCGTCAATTGAATTTGCCATTCAACTGCGACTTTAGTACAGCTTCCAAAATGAAAATAAAATTATAAAATGCAAAATTTGATCAGCATCCAGCTAAAATGATAGCTGTAGGTGTTAAGTAATATACTGTGGATGTGTACACATGTATATATATGTGTATATATATTTTTATTCTTGACAAGTGATTTTTTGTACAAAATACCAACTGAATACTTTCCTTGTTCATTTTTTTATACGAAGGCTCCATAGACAACAAATTTTGAACATATAAGTATCTATAGACTATAGAAAGTCATTCAACAAGCTATAAAAGGGAATACAAGAACCAAAGAAAGAAATTGGATTGACCGTTGTAAATATTTTATCATCTGGACCCTTCGTATAAAGAAATCAAGAAGGATAATCTTAATTATGTATTCCGTATAAAAATTAGCAAATGATAAAAATATTGACACCGGTTAATATAATTTATTTTTTTTTGAGTCTTGTATTCCCCTTTACATCTTATCATGTGACTTTCTTTTCTCCAGATATTTATACTTTCAAAAAAGTTCTCTAATGGGCCCATCGGCTAAAAAAATCAACAGGAAAGTCAGTTAGTATTTTGTAAAAAAAATCACTTGACACGCTATAAAAGGGGAATACAAGACTCAAAAAAAAGAAATTATATTGACCAGTGTCAATTTTTTTAAGATTTACTAATTTTTTGTACGGAATACGAAATTAAGATTATTCTTGTAGATTTCTTTATACAAAGGGTCCAGGTGATAAAAATAAAACGTGCATTTTAGTGGAATCCATAAATGAAAACGAGCCGTCGAATAACAAACCTTTAACCAACACTGGATATTTGAACTGGCTAGTAGAAGAAAAAGGTTTGAATATTTCATCAGTCATAGAGGAAGAGAAAATCATCAATTTGAATTGGCCATTCAACTGCAGCATTAGTACCGCTTCCAAAAAAAAACAAAATTATAAAATACAAAATTCGAGCATCATCCAGCTAAAATGATACGTGTAGATGGTAAGTAATATATTATGGATATATATATATTTATTTATTTACTCTTGTCAAGTAATTGTTTGTACAAAATTCCAACTGTAAGCTTTCCTTGTTCATTTCTATATACGATGGGTCCATGGGAGAATAATTTTGAGCATATAAGTATCTAGAGTAAAGAAAGTCACTTGACAAGTTATAGTAGGGAATACATAAGACTCGAAGGGAAAATACAATGTGTACAAGACAAATAATTGTAAGCGCATAAAGATATTCACTCACAGAAGAATATTTTCTCTTAACTTTCTTTTCTCAAAATATTTAGAGGTACAATGATTTTCTCCTATTGTCCCATCATATAAAGAAACAAGCAAGAAAGTCTTCAATTAGTATTCTGTAAAAAAAGTTAATCGATATGCTATAAAAGGGAATTCAAGATACAAAGAAAGAAATTAGATTGACCGGTGTAAATATTTTTATCACCTGGACCCTTTGTATAAAGAAATCTACAAGAATAATCTTAATTTCGTATTCCGTACAAAAAATTAGTAAATCTTAAAAAATTGACACTGGTCAATATAATTTCTTTTTTTGAGTCTTGTATTCCCTTTTATAGCGTGTCAAGTGATTTTTTTTTACAAAATACTAACTGACTTTCCTGTTGATTTTTTTAGCCGATGGGCCCATTAGAGAACTTTTTTGAAAGTATAAATATCTGGAGAAAAGAAAGTCACATGATAAGATGTAAAGGGGAATACAAGACTCAAAAAAAAATAAATTATATTAACCGGTGTCAATATTTTTATCATTTGCTAATTTTTATACGGAATACATAATTAAGATTATCCTTCTTGATTTCTTTATACGAAGGGTCCAGATGATAAAAATATTTACAACGGTCAATCCAATTTCTTTCTTTGGTTCTTGTATTCCCTTTTATAGCTTGTTGAGTGACTTTCTATAGTCTATAGATACTTATATGTTCAAAATTTGTTGCCTATGGAGCCTTCGTATAAAAAAATGAACAAGGAAAGTATTCAGTTGGTATTTTGTACAAAAAATCACTTGTCAAGAATAAAAATATATATACACATATATATACATGTGTACACATCCACAGTATATTACTTAACACCTACAGCTATCATTTTAGCTGGATGCTGATCAAATTTTGCATTTTATAATTTTATTTTCATTTTGGAAGCTGTACTAAAGTCGCAGTTGAATGGCAAATTCAATTGACGATTTTCTCTTCTTCTACGACTGATGAAATATTCAAATATTTTCCTTTTACTAGCTGGTTCAAATATTCAGTGTTGGTTAAAGGTTTGTTATTAGATGGCTCGGTTTCATTTAGGAATTCCACTAAAATGTATAAATCGTTGCTCACCGAGCATAATTTAACTTCTTTTTTTATTTTTGCCATTGCTGACCAAAAAGAGCAAAATGCATGGGCATTAATGTAATTTACGTAAGTTTATGTGGTACCTCACAAAACACTCGCGAAATTCGACAATTTATATCGACAGGAAATGGTCCAAAACGCGTTAAAACATGGTTCTACAAAAATAATTTTTTTCAAGGACTTAGAAATATTTTAGGTGATGGACTTAGTCAAATTCCCAAAAATTCATAAAAAAAAAATATTTATTTATATCGACAGGAAATGTTCCAAAACGCGTTAAAAACATGGTTCTACAAAAAAAAATTTTTCAAGGACTTAGAAATATTTCAGGTGATGGACTTAGTCAAATTCCCAAAAATTAGGAAAACTAGGAAAAATGACGTTATTTACTAAGCATGCTGTATATTACGTTATAATCCGTTCAGCATTTCTACAGAAAAAATGACGTTCTTCGTATCTACACTTCATTAACGAATAACGTCATTTCATGTGCGGATTTAAATTCTAGAAATAACATCATTGTTCAAGCAAAATACCCCACAATGCTGAAAATAACGTTATTTTATAGCGGAAAATAGTCTTGTGCGATGACGTTATTCTGCAAAGGGAATTCACTTTGCAAAAATGACGTCATTGTACAAACTTCCTTGAATTTTGGAAAATGACGTTTTTAGAACGGACCTACGTGCATTGCGAAAATAACGTAATTTTTTGCTTCAGCGGACCAAAAGAAAATTACGTTAATGGCCACTACAAAACTAGGAAAAATGACGTTATTTACTAAGCATGCTGTATATTGCAGAAATAACGTTATAATCCGTACAACATTTTTTATGGTAAAAATGACGTTCTTCGTATCTACACTTCATTAACGAATAACGTCATTTGATGTGCGGATTTAAGATCTAGAAATAACGTCATTGTTCAAGCCAAATACCCCACAAATCTGAAAATTACGTTATTTCATAGCGAAAAATAACGTTAAAATAGAGTTTTCTACTGTAATCGGAAAATAACGTTATTGAATAACGTTAAAAAAGGTCCAAAATTGTAGCCTCAGCAATAACGTTATTAATGACGTCATATTATAACGTCATTTTATAACGTCATTTTTAGCGACAGGGAGAGGTGAGAGATCTCTCGCGTATCGGTGGCCACGCGTGTAGGTTAGTTTCGGCCGGTTGCGTCTTCGGGGAAAGCGTCCCGCGTATAGGTTAGGTTCAGCCGGTAGCGACTTCGAGGAAATTGTTCCCGCGTATAGGTTAAGATCGGACGATTGCGCTTTGCCGTAATATTTGTTTCTTTTTCTTGTAATTTATAGGTACTACGGTTAAACTTAAGTCCGCTTTTTCCCCACTTGCGACGGGGGTTTTTTATGCCATAGGTGGAAACTAAATACGTTCCTTTCGTCAAGGCAAATTTGTGTTTTTCTTGAAGACCCCGGCGATTACATCCACTTCCCTTTTTCTTTCCCATTCATTTCAGGGAGAATTAATCGACGCCTTCAAGGTAAAAGTACACACATCAAGACATACAGAAACGAGCAACTTCTTGCTTTATAGGGACGAACATTTGGCGAATCATCGTAAAGTCTTTACGACAAATAATTTTTTTTTTATTATCGCAAAAGTTAAAATATCATTCTCAGAGTATCTTCATAACTTAATAATTACTTGCGCTAACAGTTTCCGTTAAAAAAATCTAATTCACTTATCCGAAATGGTCCACTTAGGAAAATTCTAGCGGTTGTAGTCGAAATATTTCGCAGATTTTTTCACTGATTGCTTTTCCATATTTGGAGGATTTGCGGCGCTTGTTACATAAATTTAGATTAGTTAAACTTTGAATTTAGATTAGTTGGCTGCGAATTGGTGCGGTCAATCGCCGTATGCACGCACCTCATTATGCTTGTCCCGCGACGGCGATTGCAAGCCTCCGAGTTTCATTCATTCGTCGGATTTCCGCACTGTAAAACTATCAATATTTTATTCTCATTATCTTTCTTCTTTTTTTAACAGTTATCACCTTTTTTGCAATGCGGTATCAATTGTGTCTTCCACCATGTTCGTCTATAGAACAAGGAGCTTTTGCTTTATACGAAACTTTACGAATTCTTTTTCAGCAGTAAAGAAAAATACGAGCATTAGCTTGTAATGGTAATAAATAAATAATAAACTTCCGATAATTCAAAAAGCATCCAATTCTATTTGCATTTATTGCGTACTCGTCTGCTGCTAATTGACCACGCATATTTAATAATAATGACAGAAATTTCCTAAGGCCTAAGTTTCTTCTTTATATTCCTCAACCTTTACACTGCTTATAGTATTTTCTTAAATTGATGTACATGTGATACGCTACTATGCATTCCCTGCTAGAAATCGGTCTAGTTGAAATGGCTTGTCCAAATGGCTTGTTTTTAGTTCTAGATGAAACGCTTTTTTCAACATTATTCGCACATTTATTAGAATGAAGCGCTATTGGATAAATACTAGATTCGAACATAACCTAAAAGTATCTTCTTTATACGGAACTCCGATCTCGACTCCGAGCTCGCATAGCAGATAATTATGAAACAACGTTTATTTAAAAACATTTAAAAAGCACATAGTGAACAATTTACTGCGTTTTATAATGTTCTTTGAACGAATAATGTTTTTTGAACGAATTTCAAACGTTTCTATAATGTTCTCCTTTCACACATTTACAAGCCATTTTTTTCCTATTAAGCCGCCGCAGCCAATAATTTTAGTACCGCCAACACCTCAATACGTGTAATTAGGTGAAGCAAACGGTAAATATTTATTTATTTATTTATTTATTTATACGGGACCTCGTCTACAGGGACGCCCGCCCCGCACTTAATAATAATTAATAATTAAACCGTTTAATTATCAATCCTCGATGGTATAATTAACAATTAAAGCATTTAATTATCAATTCTCGATTGTATAATTAAAAATTAAAGCATTTAATTATTAATTCTCGAAGGCATAATTAATAATTAAACCGTTTAATTATCAATTCTCGAAGGCAGAATTAAGAATTAAACAGTTTAATTATCAATCCTCGATGGTATAATTAACAATTAAAGCATTTAATTATCAATTCTCAAAGGCATAATTAAGAATTAAACCGTTTAATTGTCAATTCTCGAAGGCATAATTAATAATTAAAGCATTTAATTATCAATTCTCGAAGGCATAATTAATAATTAAAGCATTTAATTATCAATTCTCGAAGGCATAATTAATAATTAAAGCACTTAATTATCAATTCCCGAAGGCATAATTAATAATTAAACCATTTAATTATCAATTCTCGATGGTATAATTAAAAATTAAAGCATTTAGTTATTAATTTTCGAAGGCATAATTAATAATTAAACCGTTTAATTATCAATTCTCGAAGGCAGAATTAAGAATTAAACCGTTTAATTATCAATCCTCGATGGTATAATTAAAAATTAAAGCATTTAATTATCAATTCTCGAAGGCATAATTAATAATTAAACCGATTAATTATCAATTATAAAATGAATAATTAAAAATTATCACAACCCTGTCGCTGCATCACGAGGCACTTCTCCGCTGGCAGGGAAGGGAACAATAACAAAGGGTGCAATAACAAAGTAGGAAGGTGTTGATGTACATATTACAGGGAATGTTTATTGTTTATGAGGCGGCCATCTCAAGGTCTTCCTGAGCCACTAAGGCAAATATAGTAGGTAGGTAGTATAGTACGTACACCCTCTTTCTGTTGAAAACTTGTGGCGCACAGCCTGGTTTTAAAACGAGATTTGCCCTTTGCTTTCTTAACAATTTTGAAGACCCATTTTGACCGTAGGCGCTTCGAGTCACGTGTGCCATATGCCGTTCTTCTCATGGGCATTAAGTTCTTCTCCGATAGCTTTCGACCACTCAATGGCTTGGGAGCTTCCTCATAGATATCGAGGATCCGCATTTCGGCGATGTTTGCCTAGAATCTTTTCGGTTCACTGAGCTTTGCACGATTTTTGAGACGTGGACTTTCTTTCTTCATCTCCTGCAACGGGTAAGGCCTGTTTGCGACATCGTGTATCTCAGGCGATTGAGGGTCATCCTTGGGTTGGTGGGGAGCGAAGGACATCTTGCTCACTCGTTGTTCGTGCTCTCTTTCGGCCTCGGGAGACACTTGATTTGCCACTTCGTTGAAAGCTGTGCTCAGAAAGAGAATTTCAGTCGGAGTAGTCACCGTCGGTTTCAGCAGCTCGCCGGAAAATAGCACATTTCTTAAGACTGTTAATTTCTTTGAGTATGTGTCGTACACCCTAAAGTTGCACGAGTCTTTCTCGTAACCGACGAGAGCACCTTTACACGATTTTAGGTCAAATTTGCTGATGAGCAACCTGGGAGTATATACATAAGCTGCTTTTGGAAGTCTGCCGGTCCAAGCCGCGAACGATGTTATTCCACCGGTGCTGTTGGGCACGGTCATTCTGTTTAATAAATAAACAGCTGAGTTGACTGCTTCCGCCCAAAGAGTGCGAGGCAGATTAGAGGCAAGAAGCATTGTTCGAGCGCATGCAACGATCGTCCAAATTTATTTGCCACTGTTCGTTTGCACTCCTTGAAACGATCGAAAACGTCGGACTTGTGGTATTCGGTTCGGACGTTTCGAACATCGGGCCGCAGTCATCACTCATTTCTTCGGGCTCAGTTGCTCGCCTTTCTTTGTTTATATGGAAGGATAGCTTGTGTCCTTTTCCGGCTTGGCAGGCGTTGTAGAAAAAACTTGAATTGTCGTTGACTTCAACTCCAGATACGAGGCGACGCTCTATCAGCTTCTTGAGAGCACGCGCTTTCAGGTAGCCGACACTTTCATGCCAACAATTTAGACTCGTAGTGAACGCATTGGCCTGCACGTTCTCAGTCTGCACTACCGAAAATATCTTGTAGAGGTTATTGTTTTGCGAAATACCAACGGCGTAAATTTCGTATTCTACACAAAACAACTCCGTGTCCTTTTTAAACATAACCTGGAAGCCTATCCTAGTGTTTGCTCCTGCGGATAGGAGGTTTTTCTTCACTCTAGGTACGTGCAGCACGTTTTCCATGCGACCTATACGCCACTCGCCTTGACAGTTCTCTTCGATCGATAACTCGTTGCGTTTTACAAAAAATTCGTTTTCTTCGACCGACAAGTTTTTTTTTTGCTACTGGGTTACATGAAAGCGCAAAATTATATGATATTGCTTAGTGTTTTGTTCTGTTTCGTCTTTTTCGCTCTGGTCTGACAGACGATAAGATTAGGATTTTCCGATACAAAATGTATTCGTGAGAATTCTTCTTTAAAAACGTCCGTCTCGTCGATAATGGGCAATCTAGAGAGAGACTAGACTTTACCTATTCAATAGCATATTGGAAACCCGATAATAGATAGGCCCATCGCTGGAGTGTGTTCGCCGCTGTCAGTGGTATCCCTCTTTTAGGCCCACAAATAGTTTTCAGAGGTTTATGGTCTGTTCGTAATATAATTTTCCAACTGCACACGTAAGAAAAAGAAAAAGGGCTTTAAATTTGCCTTAATTTTTTTTTAATAGTATCATTAATTTTGTATTTTATTAAATAATTTGACTATTCTTTTAAATTATAGACTTGCTTTACCTGAAATTAGCAGGACAGAAGTACATGCCTGAAGGAAGCTAGCAAATTATTATTACTAACGAGGAAAAAGGAGATAAAGAACAAATTTAGGGAAGAACTAAATTTAATTGTTGATACTCCTAAACAAGGTGCGTCTTGTAGTTTAATGAATTTATTTTAAATTTCTGCGATGAGCATTTTTACTATTTGCTTCTTTGCTTTTCTTTTGCAGGCTTTGGTTCATTAAACGATGGAAACACAGCGAGAAGATTCTTCGAAAATGTTAAAACTACAGCTCGAATAAGAGAGATACTGCTGGAATTAATTCATCAATTTAATATTATTTTAATTTGCTTAAATAGCTCACAGGAGATTGACTCTGAATTGTTTAGAGAGTACACATTGAAAACAGTTGAAATGTTAGTTAAAAATTAGAATTAGTGTCCTATGTCACCAACAGTGCACAAAGTACGAATTCATGGACGAGACATTATACAACATGCTATCTTACCTATTGGTATTAACATAAAATGTACCTTTATTTTATTCAGGTCAACTATCATAAGAAGCTCAAGAGCACCGAAATAAAGATTTTAAATTTTATAGGAGTAAATTTGCAAGAAGATGTTAAGGAGAAGAAAATTTAGAAGACATTTTCAATAGATTTTTATTAACATCAGACCCGATCATTTCAACTTTGAGAGAGTCTACCAAAAATTGCGGAAAACTTTTGGAGATCCCGCATGAAAAGAAGAGCGGTGCCAGCGGGCAAACGTCCCAGGCTGGGAGCGCCCAGCCTGCGGAGAAACCTGTAAAGCGTAAACGCGGACGCCCGCGTAAAGCGTCGTACGCCGTCACTCAAGCGAGAAGCGCGACGGAAAAGCAAGGACCGGGACGTCCACCCGGTTCTAAGAGTAAGGCCAGCGCGGCCAAAACGTAAGATGCGACGAAGACACGGTGAATAGAAGAGAACCAACTCTGAGAGCCATTCCTCAAAATCCTTTTCTTCTTTCTGTCCCTTTCCTAGATGGAGCAAGTTGAACTAGAAGAAGGAGTCACCCGACTCCTCCTCAAGGATGCCACGGACCAGACGTCCGTCGAGGCACCGGCTGGGGGCACCCTGGAGGGGACCCCCGAGGGGGCAGAGGAGATGGGGGAAAGGCCCCAATCCTCGCCAAACCCACCGGGGCCAACATCGAGCGACGAAGATATCGCCCGCGACCAGGAGGTAAGCGGCGAGGCCGTCTCCCTCGCGGCGAGCGACCAGGCGGTCGCCCGCGACGAAGCTAGCGGCGAGGATGCCGCCCACGACAACGACGATGTGAGTGGCCTGGCGGCCACACACACCCGCGACGATGCGGGTAGCCTGGAGGCTACTCGCTCGTTGCGACGACCCCACGCCCCGGAGCCAGGGGACGTGGTCACCCCGGCAACGACCGAAGCAGCCCATACGATCGGGAAGGAGTGTGCCAAGAGGGGTGCCCTTTCGAAACAACGACCACTCACGGCAGTTCAGCGGTGGGAGGAGTTGAGGCAGCGCCTCAACTCCCAGATCCAAGCCTACGTTTGGATTGTAGGCGAACTCGAGGATGCTCATAGGGAGATCCTCGAGTTCGAGAAGGCGGTAGATGGGGAGGTACTGGCGGAAGTGCGAAACTCCCCAGTCCTCTCAGAAGTGTATGCGCAGCGGGCCGGCATCGCAGCCTCCCGCGGCGCGTACGACGACGAATTTCTCTCCCGAGAGAACCGGAGAGAGGAGGCGGAGCGCCTCCGAGTCGCGAGGGAAGCTCGTCAGCGCCAGTTCCAGGAGGACCAGCGGCGCTTGGAAGAGGACCACCGCGAACGAGCACGCCGCCGGCGCCAGGAAGACGCCAAACATAAGCGGCAACAGGCGGCCCTACGCGCCCGCATGGAGGCGCACGCGAAGGAGAATCGGCGCCGGGAGCTCTTCGAGCTCTACACGGGACGATTCTTCTGCTCGGTGTGCGCGGAGCCAGGCGTGCTCCACGATAACCAGTCGAACCCGAAACGGGGCCGGCACGGGTAGTACATCAACCAAAGGAGGTACCAATAGGCGACCTGTGCCGGACCCCGTTTCACCCCCCACTGTAGATTGAGGGCCAAATAAAGACTTCGTGCCCTTAATTTACAGCATAACGATGTAGTTCGTGTTCGAGCTATTTACCTCTCCTGATCCTTTACTTCCTAACCTATAGACGATTGGCTCGCGAAGAGTAACAGAGGCCGTAAAGACGTGGCTTAACGGCATCTGGGAGGAGGGTGTGACGCGAGGTACTACCGTGTACCTGCGCGTCATCGCGAGCCTCCGCGACGCGAGATAAGGCTAGGCGGTGGCGCGCGGGAGTGGCGGCCATATTAGAAGCTGGGGGGATTCTCTCGAGCCGTCGGCGACGACGGACGCGAAAAGGTGCGTGCGCGATTCGAGGTGCGACGAGGAGAGTACGTGAGGTAGCAACCAGGAGGCGTAAGCGAACTAGGTAGCAGCTAAGAACGAGCGACGGCTGCTAACGTTGTAAGTACCGCCCGACTTTGTTAGTGAGTGCGGCGAACAGCCAGGCGAACGCGAGGAGCGCGTTCGCGCACCAGCACTCAAGTACGAGAAGCGAAAGAACAGGCGTACTCCCGCGTTGTACACGGGCCGCGGCGACGTACATTCGCCGTCGGGTGCTCGCGCGCACCCCGAGGTAAGGACCTCGAGGGGCACTCGTGCGTGCCCCATTGCATCAATCTCGCGGAGAAAGGTCTCCTCCGCGAGATAACAGATCAAAAGGAACCCCGTTACAAAGTATATTTTAACTTGTTTAATAAGTCTGATTCTGATGTCCGCAGCGGGCACGCCGATATAAACTTTTTAAACCCGTTGTTTTTATTTTTGATGCAGCGCACATGGCCGATCCGAAAGCTCGTAATGGCGAGATGACTTGGTCAGCACTGAGCATCGCATTATAAGCGCGGTGATTACGATTAGGGACTACGCGATTCCTTCTCGCAGCGGCAAGCAGGATGCCTAGATTAAGATTTATAAAGAAACTTACGCTTTTAGCTTTTCTTGTTTAACTATTTTCGTTTCACTCTTCTCCTTCTCGTAAAAGCGCGAAAGATATTAGAGCCCATTGCGTACGGTGAAGTCAGTTAGTTGGTCGAGTTTCACCGTTTCCCAGCGCTTTCCTGGGCCGAGCCGACTGCGCTGCAGTTTTGGGTATCCCCGGAGAGTGCAGGAATAACGCGAATAAGTCGAGAGCAAATCAACTTCATTTCTTTTGAATTTTATGCGTTAAGCGGCTGACGTTATTTCAGCATCGACCAATACTCGATCTCACCATAAAAGAAAGGGATAACGCGATTAATCAAAAAATAATGCTGAAGTGACCGTTGCTTTTTCTTTTTAGTACAACAACGAAGCTTTGAAGTCAGTTGCTGATTAGAGAACCTACGGGCAGGTCTGACTTGAGAAGACGGGTGAAAGATCTTGCCAAGCGGCAACTTCCTTGATACGCAAATTTTGTTAAGAGGTCTTTGCCGACTGTCCGGCACAGATGGAGCACTTCAATTTATTTGCGTGGTCGGGCACGCCGCAATCGCGGTTGTTCTTAGGTTTTGCTTTAGGCGACGATTTAATAAACCTTAGACTAATAACAAGTGATAATATTTTTTGTTTTCTTTCACACATTATCCATCAACCTAATCTAGCTAATCTGCCTATTTATATCGTTTTACCTTGCGCGCGTGCAGCCCAGCAGTGAGCAGCAGCCGCCGAGCTCCTGTCAAGCTACCGAGCAGCGAGTAGCAGTGTTCGCACCAGTTACCACCGGCGGTCTAAGGTAAATAACAATGCCACTGCAAGTGAATGGTGCCTGCAACGCGCCGAAGAACGAAACTAGATAAGCAAAAACGGGCGTTGGATCCTTCGGCGTCGACTCAGGGAAGAAGCTTGAATTGAATGCCATACGTTCAGTTGTAGGCCCTAGCCGCTCGGGATCTAACATCTGGTGGCAGCGGCGGGAGGTTTTACCGCAATTTCCCTAGTGAAAGTAAAATTATTGAATACGCAACGCCCGAATTTGCACACTTTTACACAGTACTAAATGTATTCATTGAGGGAGATAAGTGATAAATTTTCAAACTTCTTTTTAGAAGTAAACAACGAAGAAAGAAAGTAAATAGAGCGACCTTTTTGTGCCCCGTCGTGCGGAGAAAATGTTAGTTATGATGAGTGCAGTGAGAAAGCCGCGATCTGATGGCAGAAGCCAGCGCACGACAGCCGTGTGCGTTTAGGCTAGGGGGCATAAGAATCAGCGCTTAAAGTAACCTGCCAGGACAGGAAAGGAAGGCATACAGGATGTCCAAAAAGTCTGGAAACGCCCAAATAACTTTTCAGGTAATTTATTTGTAAAAAATGTCAAGGTTATATTCAATGTAATTTTCGACAAGGAATTCAACGGCGACCTTAGATTTGACCTTGAAGATGACCTTGATGGTTTTTTTAAGATCAGGTCAATTTTTTTTGATAGGAAGCACCATTTTTGACATTAGCAATGGAAGGAGCGGGAAATTTTACATTCAAAACCATTGAGGTCAATAATTTTCCATTCATCTTAAAGGTCATTTGGAGGCTATTTAATTTTGAGGTCTCGCAGAAAAACTCGATTGAAGGAAATAGATCAAAGCTTATTTCAGCTGTTTTCTTCAATCACAAGTAGCGCTGACCTCAAACCTAACCTTGTTTGTATCCTTTAAGGTCAATCCAAGGTCAAAATTTGTTTCTTAAGTCCCCCTCATCTGATATCGGCAATTGAAAAAGGAGAAGTTTCCATAGCGTTACCCAGAAACAATTATTGATTATTACCATTTCAAGCTCTTCTATTGAATTAATTCAAATAATTTTCCGCAGCAGTAGTGTATAATCTGAAAAAATATTTTACTGGTTTTTGCAAAGAAAAGTGCAATGGACAAATTCACTGATAGAGAAAGAATAACGCTTCTCATGATGAGAGGTTGCGGTCCGGTGCAGCGATCTTATAGGGCTGTAAGGGATCTTTTCAATGCTACATATAGGCCTAATACGACTCTAATTTCATTTGCAACAGTTCAAAAAACCGTTTAAAGGTTTGAAAATACCGGCACTATTAGTGACCTGCCTAGATCAGGTAGACCAAAGTCAGCAAGTAATGAAGAGAAGTCATTAGATGTTTTGTTAACATTCACTGAAGATGCACATACATCCACTCGTAGAGCTGCTCAAGAGCACAAAGTTAGTACATCATCTGTTCATAACATACTACATGAAGCGAATTTCCATCCCTACAAAGTAACACTGATACACAAACTGAAGGAAGATGATTTTGACCATCGCGTTGAATTTTGTGATGATATGATGGCTCGCATAGTTCAAAATCCTAACTTTCTATTTAACATAGTATTTTCAGATGAAGCTACATTTCAACTTGACGCAAGTTTGAATAGGCATAATTGTAGATATTGGGCAGCTGATAATCCTTATTGGGCACGAGAAGCTAAATCACAATATCCACAAAAATTAAATGTCTGGGTTGGAATACTAAATGATAAAATTATCGGACCATTTTTTATTAATGGTAACTTGAAGGCCCAAAATTATGAAGCTATGCTCCGCAATCAAATAGTTCCTGCAATAATGAAAATAACCGGAGAAAACTTCAATGGCACATGGTATCAACAGGATGGAGCAGCTCATTATGCACGAACTGTTCGCACTTACTTAGAAGCGGTATTTGTTAATCGATGGATAGGACGAAGAGGCATTATTGAATGGCCAGCTAGATCATCCGATTTGGGGCTAGATTCTATTGGGGGTATTTGAAAGATCGAGTGTACAAAACAAAACCCCAAAATTTGGATGAATTACGGCAAAGGATCATTGATGAATCAGCTCTCATCCCCGCTGAAATCATCAGAAATGCTGTTGGTGCTTTTTGCCATCGATTAGGACAGTGTCAAGAAGTAAATGGGGAGCAGTTCGAGCATCTACAATAATCATAGTTGGAAATATTTATCCAATCACGTGAGAGCTAGGGGACTCACGAGAATAAAGCACCCCAAAGGGAACAGAAATTACTACGTCCACGCTGTTGTTCCTGGGTAACGCTAAAAGTGAAATCAAATGACTTTCAAGATCAATGAAAAATTATTGATCTCAATGGTTTTGAATGTAAAATTTCCCGCTCTTTCCATTGCTGATGACAAAAATGATGCTTCCCATTAAAAAAAAATTGACCTGACCTTAAAAAACCCGTCAAGGTCATCTTCAAGGTCAAATCTAAGGTCGCCGTTAAATTCCTTGTCGAAAATTACATCGAATATGACCTTGACATTTTTTACAAATAAATCACTTGAAAAGTTATTTGGGTGTTTCCAGACTTTTTGGACACCCTGTATAAAGATACTTTTATAACATAACTTTCTTTTGTTTAATCACTATGTTGCATGCGTAAGACCGTACCATTTATTGTCATCCGAAGGAAATACTTGCGCACTAAATCATCTCGCTGCCGCGCAATGAGTGAGCGTAAGAGACAAAAAGATTTCATTTTAAATTTCTGTTTTATTTATTTATTTTTATTTTATTTTGGATCTTGTTCGATGCTATTTTTTTTCGATGAGAAAAAGTCGCGAGATTAACATCTACATAAGTGCTAGTATGCGGAAGCAGAAGCGGCACTAACAAACTACTTGTGCAGATGCGCCTAGAAAAAGAAAATGAGAGATGATAGGAGCAACTATGGCGACCAGCCGATCACTCAGGCCCCGAACCACAAGATTCTGGCCGGCGTAAAAATGCGCAAGGAAGCCATAAGAGTGGCCGAGTGATGCATTGAAGAGATGCGCCAAATCGAGGACCAGGCCGTTGCGGCGTCGGAGGCGAAGGCAAAAGGCGCCTAACTGGCCTTGCAGACGCATCTGGAAATAGAAAGAACTGCCCACACGCGCCTGGGAATAAGAGGTTTTAAGCCTTCGGGAAATCAGCGGTCAAGCTGCGGCTTCCGTGACGGCAAACCAGAACCCGCGACCGAAGTGAAACTGCGACGAGGAGAATCACAGAAGCTGGCATGTAGGGTGAACTCAAGGCATTAAAACGCCAAATGCTTGAGATCGGAGAAGTAACCAAGTGGTTCCGGCAGTCAAGGATGCTGACCACCCCTCTGGGATACTCAACATCCGTCAGTGAACAGGTACCGATGTTTGTCGCAGGCGGGCTTGTGGCCTATTTCTATCAAGGAAGCGCTCAACGGCATCCCGAAATATGACGGCAACAACGTCTAACCCTTTATCCGCTCGGTTAGGCGTACCATCGTCACGCTTTTGCCGTCACTGAAAAGAGAAATACTGTGACTTATAAGGTTAAAGTTCCACGACCGAGTACGCAGTGCTGCATGAAACATCAACATTGGTAGATGAACTCTCGGCTTAGTTAAAGAGAATTCTTATGCCTTCGGTAACAATACATCAATTGTACGGGCAGCTTTCTAAGTTGAAAAGGTCTCCGAGCGAGTCCATGCTCGAATATAATAATCGCGCCACCGACATAGGTAATGCTATTGTCGAAAGAATCCGAAACGACGTGGCCGGGTATATCACCGCCGCGAATTGGAGAGCTTCAAACGCAAGATAAGTGAGGTATACAGGGACGGCCTGCCGCCGGAATGGCGTAGAAATTTTACGCACTTTAACGCGATGACATTGCGAGAGGCGTGAATCGAAATGCCATGCATGCACTTCCAGGCCTTAGCCGCTTGGGATACAACTGGTTTATAAACTAAATAAATTATGATAAAATCAAACATTCAGGTTAAGACTGAAAATTTAATATTTACATGGATTTGCTCAAAAGCTAAATTTTTTTTAAATTGATGCATCTATGAGATCTATAGGTTACACCACAGGAAATTTTTTGCAAATAGCATAATTTAGGGTAAGATGGATATAACTATATCTACGTCAGTTAATTTGGATAGAATTATAACATATTTTTATAATATTTCACAAAAAATTTCTTTTTTATTATAATTTATCTTTTTTTTTAATTATTATAAAAACCTCCCTTAAAATGAAACAACAGTCATAATATTCTTTTGAATTTCTCTGCATTTACATCCATAATAGCGTGGGAATTATGGATAAAAAAATTAAATCCATAGAGAATGTTTATTTTTATTTAGGTAATTTACTCGCAGAACTTCCATTCTGAAAGATTTATGAATTTTATAGTATATAATGACATTTTCAACAAAGTAAAAATAAATGGATACCCATTTAAAATAAAGTTTACACATAATTTTTTTAAATAAATATCTAAATATCGATAATTAATAAAGACCGCAGCCCCTTAAGTTATTTGCAATTATCACATCGGTAACTGCATCAAATACGAACTGAATATTATTTGTGTCTGTGGCGCATGTCATATGGCAGTATATTTCCTTTGTAGTTGATTTATTTTTTGCTTCAAATTGTGCTTGTATGTATGCAGCTGCTTCGCCGTATTCCTGAGCACCTGCAAAGACAATTAAAGATTATTAGATTATAACAATTGATATCAATATAACGTGGTTATTATTTACATATATCGTCGGTCTCAAGGAATAATGAACCAGTTCGGAAAAGGATTTAACTCTAAATTCCATTAGAAAAAGTATTATCTTAAAAAAAATGCTTATAAGGAACCAGTATGGGATGGCAACATTTTCATCCGCATTTTGAGTTTCCTTCATTTTCTACTGAATTCTAAGTTACTTCCTTTTTACTCCAAACTAACGATATGTAGATGTTACTTATGATTTTTTATATTATTTATTTTAAACAGAATAGAATATTATAAAATATTTATTATAGATCACTTTATTTAGACTTCCTTGTTTATGAAATATTGGAAAAATAAATAAATGATAAATCGTATAAAAATTTCATAGATTTTAAATTAATAATGGAGTGATTGAGTTGAATGTTTCGAAGTGCGATATTTTTGAGTGGAAGTGTAGTTAGGGAAACTCTATTCGTTTGTGGAGTGGGAATAGTTAGTGTAGGCTCGGTGAGATTCGTAAAACAAGAAGGGAGGTTGTCGGGAATATTAGTGAAGAACGTACTCCAGGATGTCGGTAAGCAAGGCACTCGGACGCGAACATATTATTTCTCGCAACTTTCCAGTGATTATTTCTCAAAACACACAGTGATCCTGGAGCATGAAAAAGTGATCCACAAATGGATCCAAAATCAGCTAACTCAAAAAATTGTAAAATTGCAAATCCTAAGTGAAAGGTTTTAAGTGAAAATTCTAGATCATTGGTTTCCTAAGTTATGGACGCTTTTATGTTTATGCTATGCGCCTTCGTAAATAGCCAAGTTAAGCATTCGAGTACACACGTGAAGTTTGTTTTATAACTTCGAATAACAGAAATTTAATATGTATTCACTACTTATTGTATCGTGCAATTGTAGTATGCTAGTTAACCCAAGTGAGCTAGAAGACGTATAACATTTTTGGATCTTTTGTGCAATTACACGAGGGGAATTAACTGAATAACATAGTGAGCCAAAACTCGTATAGGCTTATTTACACCTTCCTTCGCGCGTCAATTGTGAGCGCGAAACTTGGCACGCGTAACGTAACTTTGCAAATTTCCACGCGCCGACTGGAAGCTTGCGCAGCGGTTTGAACTCCTGCACGGGCGCGCGCGCGCTATGTCACTATTCAAGTTTCCGCGAGCCCGCTGCTAGTATGCACAGCGGTTCGAAACTCTGCACGAGCCGGCACGAGTGCAAGTTTTTACGCGAAGATTCTATCCCTTCCTCATAGGTTTTCTTGCTATAAGAGCTTCCGCTCTCATTACATCTCAAGCTCTTCTAAAGGGAACATCTCACAGCGCATTGCGGGGTCCCGGACATTGAGTATACTCGGACACTGAGCATACGAGCGTTCAGGCGGTAGTGGGGGGAGAGAGCGCGCAGCGTAGTCGCGCGCGTTACAGCTGTATCGAATGGTACGCACTGCATACAGACACCCTTCCTTACCAGCTCAAGCGTCAAAATGAAGGTAAAGGTGTATTTACACCTTCGCTTCCGCTACGCACCGAACGCGTGCCGTATTCGCGCATCCTTGCAATGCGCGCGTTTTTACTAATGCTGGATTAGGCACAGAAGGATAATGTCTCCTCTAAAAAGAAGAAAATGTATATATTTACAAATATTTTACTTTTGTAACTAATGTTAAAAGTATAAGAGAAATAAATTAGATACATACAAATTATAAGTAATCATTTGTTGTATTTTTAAATTATTAGTAATAAGAGCTTGGCAGACATTAATTAGACTTGACTCTATATTATCGATTGATTTCAATACTTTCACTAGTTTAATATGTTCTAATGCAGTTACAAATTTGCAATATATTTCCTAATTTTTTTAGACACAGAAATTCTAAATCGGAAATATGGCAAAATTTTGTAAGCCCCAGAAAGAGTGAGTGCCCTGTCCAAAATCGTAATAAATGTAAAATATCCCTTCAAGCACTTTTAAAATACGTGCGCTTTTTAGCGGGAAAATCCCGATTGGAAAACCCCCGATACTGTATGAGAGAGAAAGAGAAAGAGAACGTCGCGCGGGCGGGAGTGGGACCGCGCGAGCGGTTGTGCGCGACCCGCGGTTTAGACCCAAACACCCTCTCCCCCCACCCTAACACCTCGCAATACTGCGCGACGCACTAAAATAGCTATAGCGCTCATTACCCAGGGCCATTGTCTTAGCGTAAAGATCTCCCTTGCCCTTAGTTCTCTTGTTGTTTTTTAGTATTCGCGCATACATTTTTTAGTATTGTTCATTTTTGTTTCCAGTATTTTTAAGTGTTTTTTATATATTGTTTAGTTTATAGTGTTGTGTATATATATTTAGTGTTATAGTAAATAGTGTAGCATGTGTATATATATTAGCCTATAAGCGTATGTATATATAAATTCTCAAAAAATACAAAAACAGAAGTGACAGTGCTGAGGATTGCGCAGAGACATTATTGAAGTATTTGAAGTAATCAATATACTCAATAAGTGTACTTTTAAGTGTACTGTGTCACTAACAAGTGAAATTTCGTGCAATGGAGACGGCAGCAAAGGAGTGTGAGATTACTCCCGCGATTCCTTCCGAGACGGGTACTGAGCCTCCTACGACTGCAAGCACCTCCTTTTCTTCGTCTAATTCGAGTAACCAGAAGCGCAGCCAGTCAAATAATCCGAAGGGACGTAAAGGAGGATTTAAAAGAGCCGACAATTTTTTTGAAGGTTACTCTTACAAAATTAACCGGAGGAATCGGGAAAAAAACATTTTGTAAGTACGCGCTCAATAATATTTTCACACAAGTAATCCTCTTTAGGGGACAAATTTTGCGAGGCCATGACGATTCATGGGGCTGCAAACGAACGATCCACAGCTTGGACTCATAACCAACGATCCACAGCTTGGAAACATTTAAATATACTTATTAATAACCTCATAGAAACAACGAAAAAGAAATTGCACAGCACCTCGCATTTAAATTTGCAAAAATTACAGCTGCGCTTAGTCGCAACAAATTTAATTGTTTTTACTTTAGCGAATTTAAGTAGGATGTACTGTGTTTTATACATTCCCTTTTGGTGTATTTCGTTAATGTATAAAACACAGTACATCGTACTTAAATTCGCTAAAGTAAAAACTATCAAATTTGTTGCGTCTAAGCGCAGCTGTAATTTTTGCAAATTTAAATGCGAGGTGCTGTGCAATTTCTTTTTCGTTGTTTCTATGAGGTTATTAATAAGTACATTTAAATGTTTCCAAGCTGTGGATCGTTGGTTATGAGTCCAAGCTGTGGATCGTTCGTTTGCAGCCCCATGAATCGTCATGGCCTCGCAAAATTTGTCCCCTGGGTGTACACGCTCCTCGGTGACTGGCCTCTTTCACGGGGCTGCAAATCAACGAACTACAGCTTGGACTGTTTCAACGAAACATTTAAATATACTTATTAATAACCTCATAAACACAACGAAAAAGAAATTGCACAGCACCTCGCATTTAAATTTGCAAAAATTACAGCTGCGCTTAGACGCAACAAATTTAATAGTTTTTACTTTAGCGAATTTAAGTACGATGTACTGTGTTTTATACATTAACGAAATACACCAAAAGGGAATGTATAAAACACAGTACATCGTACTTAAATTCGCTAAAGTAAAAACTATCAAATTTGTTGCGTCTAAGCGCAGCTGTAATTTTTGCAAATTTAAATGCGAGGTGCTGTGCAATTTCTTTTTCGTTGTTTTTATGAGGTTATTAATAAGTATATTTAAATGTTTCGTTGAAACAGTCCAAGCTGTAGTTCGTTGATTTGCTGCCCCGTGAAAGAGGCCAGTCACCGAGGAGCGTGTACCCAGGGGACAAATTTTGCGAGGCCATGACGATTCATGGGGCTGCAAACGAACGATCCACAGCTTGGACTCATAACCAACGATCCACAGCTTGGAAACATTTAAATATACTTATTAATAACCTCATAGAAACAACGAAAAAGAAATTGTACAGCACCTCGCATTTAAATTTGCAAAAATTACAGCTGCGCTTAGTCGCAACAAATTTAATTGTTTTTACTTTAGCGAATTTAAGTAGGATGTACTGTGTTTTATACATTCCCTTTTGGTGTATTTCGTTAATGTATAAAACACAGTACATCGTACTTAAATTCGCTAAAGTAAAAACTATCAAATTTGTTGCGTCTAAGCGCAGCTGTAATTTTTGCAAATTTAAATGCGAGGTGCTGTGCAATTTCTTTTTCGTTGTTTCTATGAGGTTATTAATAAGTATATTTAAATGTTTCGTTGAAACAGTCCAAGCTGTAGTTCGTTGATTTGCAGCCCCGTGAAAGAGGCCAGTCACCGAGGAGCGTGTACCCAGGGGACAAATTTGCGAGGCCATGACGATTCATGGGGCTGCAAACGAACGATCCACAGCTTGGACTCGTAACCAACGATCCACAGCTTGGAAACATTTAAATATACTTATTAATAACCTCATAGAAACAACGAAAAAGAAATTGCACAGCACCTCGCATTTAAATTTGCAAAAATTACAGCTGCGCTTAGTCGCAACAAATTTAATTGTTTTTACTTTAGCGAATTTAAGTAGGATGTACTGTGTTTTATACATTCCCTTTTGGTGTATTTCGTTAATGTATAAAACACAGTACATCGTACTTAAATTCGCTAAAGTAAAAACTATTAAATTTGTTGCGTCTAAGCGCAGCTGTAATTTTTGCAAATTTAAATGCGAGGTGCTGTGCAATTTCTTTTTCGTTGTTTTTATGAGGTTATTAATAAGTATATTTAAATGTTTCGTTGAAACAGTCCAAGCTGTAGTTCGTTGATTTGCAGCCCCGTGAAAGAGGCCAGTCACCGAGGAGCGTGTACCCAGGGGACAAATTTGCGAGGCCATGACGATTCATGGGGCTGCAAACGAACGATCCACAGCTTGGACTCGTAACCAACGATCCACAGCTTGGAAACATTTAAATATACTTATTAATAACCTCATAGAAACAACGAAAAAGAAATTGCACAGCACCTCGCATTTAAATTTGCAAAAATTACAGCTGCGCTTAGTCGCAACAAATTTAATTGTTTTTACTTTAGCGAATTTAAGTAGGATGTACTGTGTTTTATACATTCCCTTTTGGTGTATTTCGTTAATGTATAAAACACAGTACATCGTACTTAAATTCGCTAAAGTAAAAACTATTAAATTTGTTGCGTCTAAGCGCAGCTGTAATTTTTGCAAATTTAAATGCGAGGTGCTGTGCAATTTCTTTTTCGTTGTTTTTATGAGGTTATTAATAAGTATATTTAAATGTTTCGTTGAAACAGTCCAAGCTGTAGTTCGTTGATTTGCAGCCCCGTGAAAGAGGCCAGTCACCGAGGAGCGTGTACCCAGGGGACAAATTTGCGAGGCCATGACGATTCATGGGGCTGCAAACGAACGATCCACAGCTTGGACTCGTAACCAACGATCCACAGCTTGGAAACATTTAAATATACTTATTAATAACCTCATAGAAACAACGAAAAAGAAATTGCACAGCACCTCGCATTTAAATTTGCAAAAATTACAGCTGCGCTTAGTCGCAACAAATTTAATTGTTTTTACTTTAGCGAATTTAAGTAGGATGTACTGTGTTTTATACATTCCCTTTTGGTGTATTTCGTTAATGTATAAAACACAGTACATCGTACTTAAATTAGCTAAAGTAAAAACAATTAAATTTGTTGCGACTAAGCGCAGCTGTAATTTTTGCAAATTTAAATGCGAGGTGCTGTACAATTTCTTTTATTTATATAGTACACTGAGAAAAATGAAAACTAAAATTTCTAAGAATTAGACTACTTGAATTACAAAAAAGTATTGTAACGAAGCGACCTACTCGATTTGTAGTAAAAATTACAAATTACTTTAGTTAAAATTAAAAAATTGCTTTTATCAAATCTTGTTAAATATTCTATGAATATATGCTACTTCATATTCTAATTTTTACTAAAACGATTAGTAAATTTTGTATGCAAAGTAATAATATTTAAATTCAGTGGAATTAAAATTCAAAAGAAACATTTTATCCTTACTGAAGCTTTTTTGTCAGTGTATATAGATAAATATGTTTTATAGTTTTGTGGGTATAATTAACCTGCGGATCGTCGATTGGCAGCCGGACTAGTGTGCGAAATGATATTGCAACTTTTTGGCGTCTTACGTAATTTTACCAGGAAGGAAGAAAAGAATAATCTCAGATCGCACGTTATATGCCTTGTTATCTAAGACATTCCTTTTTACCTCTCCTGTAGACCTTGCTAGAAATCCCTAACCTTCAAATGAACTCGAAACTAGGAAATGGCTTACTCAAATGGCTTTTTGTTAGTGTTAGATAAAACGCTTTTTTCACTGCATTCGTATTTAATCTTAAGTGCAAATATTAGTACATTTTAAACGTTTTTATAAGTTAGCTTTTTACATATTTGCAAGCCATTTTTTCCTATAAATTACTTACGTTAATTATTCACATTAAATGTGAAATTCTAATTTAGTTCATTAGGGGGTATAAAATGTTCTCTATTTTTTGCTCGTTTCTGTGTCTGCAATTATTAAATTGACATTAAATGTTCTATATTTCTAGCAGGGGAGTATTCTATTTTTTGGTCGAGTGAGGCAGAAATACTATTTTATTCTATCGGCCCACTATTCTGAAAAATTTTATACACACCTTGGCCAGTAAAAAAAAATTCTCAGATCATATATTCGTCAACGTCGACTTTGCCTCGGATGACAATTTTACGTGATCTGCGACAGATTTTATTGACTAAGTTATATTTTTATTTTCAACGTATTGGCGTCAAAAACTATTTTTACGCAGACGGATTTCAATTACATTACTATAAAACAGATTCTCGCGCCCTCACATCGAAATGTGTTTTTTTATATTACGCACTGTAAACGCTTAAGAGTGTTTTGCACCATACGAAAGAAATGTCAGAATGAGAAGTACTCGCCTTAACCTTTTGTGTGGCAGATAAATATGCAATTTCTGACTTTCGTTACTCTTTCCTATGGTGAACGCGATTTTTTTTTGCTTAGCGGTATTTCAAGAAATTGTAATCTTCTTAAACAGAGGATAAAAAAGTTAGCCTTTTCTTCCCGCTAAACAAAATATATAAATAAAAATAATACAAAACTGTAAGGATTATATGATTAATTGTATGATTAGTTACACTTTTAGTAAAGATTAAAATCTATTCAAACCAAAAATTAAAATGTTTGTTCAATAAATAGAATAGACATTCTAAATTTGGTAAAATAAAATATTAATGCATGTAATTAATATTTTAAGTAAATTAACATGAACACTAAATCTTTTCTAAATATAAACAAGTGTATACTTAAAATATAAAATTAATCATGTCATTTGTATTATGCTATTCGATAGTGTCAAACAATCATATGTACTGTTTGTGTATAATGCGTGTACTGTGATTTTACTTAATTTTAGACAAAACAAATTTGTATAAAATAAGTAAAATTTTTCAAACATTTATGCAATTGTGCGTAATAAGCTAATAAGCAATTATAAGTCATTTTGCTCAGTATTAATGTTATTTTTACTGTGTAATGACTTATACTAAGCACAATTTTATGTAGTGCTTACATAAATTTTGTGTTTTGCACACACAACATACACAAAAAAGACACATAGATTTACAAACTCTGAAACGTTTACAGTTCAGTGCAAGAGATGTGGTTAATACAGCGCTACATTATAGTCCAAATCCAACTCACCTTCCAAATGTTTTCAACAATCTTGTGTAATTTGGAAGGTAATAACATTATTAGAGAAATAATGGAAATTAAACCAAGATATAGATGTATCAGCTTATACGTTTTTAACAAGTTATTAACTGACTAACCAGCTTCAAATTCCTCTTATTTTTTTTTTTTTTCATTGTCACAATTTTTTTCTAGCAATGTTATAAAGTGTACTGGACTATTATAATTAAGTACTACCGCTTCAAGCAAAATAAAGTGTTACTTATTGTGTAAAAAGTGTTGCTGAAATTAAGAGAAGTTTTAATGATGCAGTTACATATTTCGTGACTTGATTATAGCATTTGTAAGTTATAAATCAATATACATTTAATTAATAGATACATGATGTGCACATCGTACGACAGCAACGGCGGAAAATGCAATGCTCGTGCCATCATAAATAATGGCCAGTGGGACATCAGTTCTACGAAACACACCTGTATTTTTAAAGGAACAGAAGAAGAAGATACAAAATTTATTAATTATTTACGAGAAATTGTAAATTTTGGCATTGGAACACTCAAAGAATGCCATAATAAAGCTAAAGAAAAGTATAGTTTATTTTGATTATACAATTTCATTTTTTGGCTTAATATATTTTAATATTAATCGTAAATACTTTAGGTTTCCAAATGCAGCGGCCCGTAAACCTTTCAACGATAGTATGGCTCGCACAATGAGGAGGTGGAGAACCAATAATAAACAAGAACTTATTTCCCCAGTGAATATTAAAGATTTGGAAGCCTTTGTTGAGTGGATAAAGGACAACGAAAAGGCTGGTTGCTATATTGTAGATGGCAGCAGTTCACCAAAAGAACGACAGATAAAAAATGTCGTTCTTCAATGTGGAACGAAAAAGCATGTGCTTTTCTTTGATGAACAATTTTTAAATAAAGTTCAAGACACCAAAAAGTGGTTTATTGATGCCACTTTTTCGGTTGTGCCTAATATAAAAGGAATTTATCAGCTACTGACGATAATGACAGAAAAATTTGGAAAGGTGAGAAATATTGTAGATTAATTATAATTTTAATTAACATTTATAATTTATTGATGCAAAATGTAAAAATACACATTTTAGGCATTACCGGCAATATTTGTATTAATGTCAAGAAGAAAAACGTGCGATTATCAAGTAGTATTTCAGTGTATTAAAGAAAGATTGCCAAACATGAAGCCAGAGATTTGTATGTCAGATTTTGAGAAAGCTCTTCGAAATGCAACGATAGAATCATTTCCAAACATTAAAATTAATGGATGTTTGTTTCATCATTGTCAGGTGGGATAATACTTATTTAACAATGTACTTATTATTTAATTTATTAATGTATTAAAATATTTTAATTGTTTTTAAATTTAATTACAGGCATTGTTTAAAAATGCGATAAAAAATGGCGCTGCCATAAAAAAAAATAAGCAAAAAAATGCTAAAAAGCATGAATATTTGAAAAGGTTTATGGCCTTAGCATATTTGCCAAGCACCGAAATTGAAAGTGCTTTTCAATACTTATGTACAGTTTGTCGAACTGAATATGGAAATTATTTTGACAAATTTATTACTTATTATGAAAAAGAATGGATAAAATCGGTAAAACCGGAAGGATATAGCGTTTATAGATTAACCCACACCACCAACAATTACATTGAATCCTACCACAAACAATTAAATTTAATAATTGGGAAAAAACCGTCACCAACAAATTTTTTGCGTAAGTTGTGTCGTTGTTTATTAAAATTAAACAAAAATAAGATTTATTAAAATATTAAAATTAAAATAATAAGAAATTCCATTTTTTTTTTCAGTAAACTTAAAAAAGATTTGCCTTTATGCTTGGGTAGACTTAAGCACACTTGAACAAGATAATAATCCAACCACAGGATCAAAAAAAATTACGTCTCAAACTAGAAGAAAAGTTGAAGAATTGTGGGAAATGTGGGAAAACAAATTAAGGACGAGCAACGAAATTGTGTGTTTATGCGCAAATATAAGCGATGGAATAGAAGTAAATGATGAAAGTGAGATGGAAGAAAATTCTGACGCTTCAAAGTCTTCAACAATCTCTGAAGGAGTAAATGACTACACTGAATTTAATAGTGAAGGTAAATACTCATGGATTATAATACAAAGTAAAATGTATAACTAATTTTCTGTTTTTATACTTAGAAACTGCCACAACGTCAGCTGGTTACCTTTATGAAATAGTGAAAAATGAGCAAAATAATCCGGACGATGGAATTATTCATCCTGTAAAACTTCGACGAATCAAATAGTGCAATATATATATATATGTTATGTATTGTTATATGTATTAAATATTATTAACATATGTTATAATAAATTTTAAAATACTATAATGCATTACAAATTTATTATATGTATTTTTTTATTTTAAAGACTGCAATTAATATAATAAGAGTACAATCAAGAGGCGCGGTAGCGCCTCGAGGCAAGTCTGAGTTTTCGAACGACGAGCGCTCGAAGTCGCACCGCTACCTCTATATACGTTGATATTGGCCTTTTTCCCTGTACATCATTTTTGTTGTTACATTTATACATGTTTTATCTGGTCATATATGTTATATGACGCTTTTTATTGCAATATCTATTCTTAATCTTTGACGCACAAAAAGTTTTATGCAAAAACATACATTATTTAATTTAATATTCATATGTCGTTTTTGTTGGCCTCATTTTCTTTTCAAAAAAAATTCAAGACATCTATGTTTTTTTCCCGCCACTAGCTAGTTATTTTTTTTTCATTTATCATTACTACTATATCTATATATACGGCTTCAAAGCGCTATTGCGCATCTTGTTTAAATTTGTACGACAGCGAAGCGCTACGCTCAAGAGGTTTAGGCAGAGCATTGATTTTAAATAAATTTGAAGAAGTTTAATTTAAATATAACTGGTCGATGACCAATGGCAAATCATCAATAATGATCTAGTTGATGTACTTGAACCTTTCAAGGTAACCTTAAAAATAAAATGTCAAAAATCATCGATGCTGAATTTTTGAATGAAATCAGCAAGAAAAAGTCGGAAATTTATAGCATTTATAAACATTTAAATAAAGCATGTAAGATGCTTCATTATTTAAGATTTGCAATAATCACTGATTTTTATAATCAAGAACATAATTGCGAAAATGAGGTTAATACACTGAAACAGTTCCGCTTGCATTCTACAATTAATTCTCTTTTTACAAAAATGTCTGCTGACAATAGAGAAATTAACCCTACTAAAAATGCGCGCGCGATTATCGTGCGAACATCGCGCGATATTCTCACGACGTTTTCGAACAAAATGTCGAGCGATAATCGCGCGATTATATCATTTATTAATTTTTTTTTATATCATTTGTCCATGCATGGATTTCCAGCTGGAAAATCCACCTGGATTTTCCACCTGGATTTCCAGCTAGATATTTTCAACAGGGGTATTTTACAAACCTGTTGATAAAATACAATTATTTATTTACCTTACAATTATAGTTTATAAAAAATTTACATTTTCGTAAGGTATTAATTAGCGGTTAATAGTCATTATTTATATGTAGTACCGTATAATCATAAATGTTCATTTTAAAGAAATTTAAAAATTTTGTGTGGTTATTATTAACCTTTTAATGTAACCCAATTTTTTCAAGTAAGCAAGTAGTTTGCAAAACCTGTGTCTAATTTTTAATTTCTGATAGTTGTTAATGCACATCAGTCTAATATTAGAAGCATAGGTACAAAGCGGTGGAGAGTAAAAATTTGTGAAAAAAGCCTGCCATATATTAGTAAATTTTTGTATGAATGAGTCATTAAAATCCCAAATGTGATTAACAAAGAAAAAGCAAACAAAATAAATTTTTAATACATCAATAAACAAAATAGAAAACAGCCATATTTTATTTTTTTCCTGAAAATGTAAGAGAAGAGCTGTACAAGGTTAATTGCTACTGACGACTTATTCATTACTTATTTAACTGACAAGAAACTAGATGCAAACTGATTAAAAAGTAACTTCTCAAATTATTCAACATAGTGTCGGAAATAAACCTGCAAATAAATAGAAAATAAAAATGGCAGAAGATGTAGAAAAACTTCTACCTTGCTCTAAATCCTTGCCAGACCTGAATATTAAAATTTACATGCAAACTTATTTTACAGTATAAACTGTAGCCAAAAACTTCTTTCACTGTATTATAATTTAATTAATTAATATTAAATATAAAAATTTGATATTGCACCCAATGGATTGGGATTGGGAACTAGTGGTCCAACACCTTTTGGCCCAGGTATTATAAAGTATCAATTTTAAAAATTAAATTTACTATATAAATATATTAAATTTCATTAATTTTTTTTATCTAGGAAACCGAAGTTTCTTATCTTCTACATCATTAAATGCAACACAAACTCCGAGTTACAACAATCCCAATCCATTGGGACTATATCAAATTTTTATATTTAATATAAATTAATTAAATTATAATACAGTGAAAGAAGTTTTTGGCTACAGTTTATACTGTAAAATAATTTTTGCATATAACTTTTAATATTCAGGTCTGGCAAGGATTTAGAGCAAGGTAGAAGTTTTTCTACATCTTCTGCCATTTTTATTTTCTATTTATTTGCAGGTTTATTTCCGACACTATGTTGAATAATTTGAGAAGTTACTTTTTAATCAGTTTGCATCTAGTTTCTTGTCAGTTAAATAAGTAATGAATAAGTCGTCAGTAGCAATTAACCTTGTACAGCTCTTCTCTTACATTTTCAGGAAAAAAATAAAATATGGCTGTTTTCTATTTTGTTTATTGATGTATTAAAAATTTATTTTGTTTGCTTTCTTTGTTAATCACATTTGGGATTTTAATGACTCATTCATACAAAAATTTACTAATATATGGCAGGCTTTTTTCACAAATTTTTACTCTCCACCGCTTTGTACCTATGCTTCTAATATTAGACTGATGTGCATTAACAACTATCAGAAATTAAAAATTACACACAGGTTTTGCAAACTACTTGCTTACTTGAAAAAAATTGGGTTACATTAAAAGGTTAATAATAACCACACAAAATTTTAAATTTCTTTAAAATGAACATTTATGATTAAACGGTACTACATATAAATAATGACTATTAACCGCTAATTAATACCTTACGAAAATGTAAATTTTTATAAGCTGTAATTGTAAGGTAAATAAATAATTGTATTTTATCAACAGGTTTGCTAAATATCCCTGTTGAAAATATCCAGCTGGAAATCCAGGTGGAAAATCCAGGTGGTAATTCCAGGTGGTAATTGTAACTGCATTAGAACATATTAAACTAGTGAAAGTATTGAAATCAATCGATAATATAGAGTCAAGTCTAATTAATGTCTGCCAAGCTCTTATTACTAATAATTTAAAAATACAACAAATGATTACTTATAATTTGTATGTATCTAATTTATTTCTCTTATACTTTTAATATTAGTTACAAAAGTAAAATATTTGTAAATATATACATTTTCTTCTTTTTAGAGGAGACATTATCCTTCTGTGCCTAATCCAGCATTAGTAAAAATGCGCGCATTGCAAGGATGCGCGAATACGGCACGCGTTCGGTGCGTAGCGGAAGCGAAGGTGTAAATACACCTTTACCTTCATTTTGACGCTTGAGCTGGTAAGGAAGGGTGTCTGTATGCAGTGCGTACCATTCGATATAGCTGTAACGCGCGCGACTACGCTGCGCGCTCTCTCCACCCACTACCGCCTGAACGCTCGTATGCTCAGTGTCCGAGTATGCTCAATGTCCGGGACCCCTCGAGTTAAACGGTGTGAAGAATGTTGAGTGAGAGGACCGCGAGCCAACGGCCAAAGTCGGCGCGACAAATAGGCGCGCTGAGTAAGGGAGGCCCCCGAGTTTACACGAGTGATTAATATGCGAGCGTGTTTAGGAGTGAGAGAGAGACGCGACGGACGTTCGAGTCCTGTGATGAGAACGAGAGCGAGGAAAATAAAGCGGAAGGACGCTGAGCAAGAAGAACATAATATTTTTCAATAAAAAAACAAAAAACAAAAAAAAAAAAAAATTATTTTTTTGTGTTTTGTGTAATCCATTTGATGGTGTGGTTTTTCGACGAAAAGTAGCTGCGAGATTAGCGTGTGCGTGTATGTTAGCATGCGTGTGTGAAGGATTTTCCTTTTGAACGAATCGCGCCTGAATAGGAAAAATGGAAGACGACGGGAGCGACAACAGCGACCGGCCGACCACTCAGGCGGAGGCCCGCGAAATTCTGCCTGATGTGAAAAGGCGCGAGGAGGCCTTGAAAGCGGCCGAGCGACGCGAGGCGAAAGATGCCGAGCTGGCCCTGCGATCGCAGCTAGAAGAAGAGCGAGCTGCTCGCATGCGCCTGGAGCAAGAAGTTTTGAGTCTGCGAGAAAACCGTCGCCAAGCGGAGGCGCCCGCGCCGCTAAACTTGGAGCAGATCACTGCCCAGGACGAGCCTGGCAATGCGCGCGCTGGAACCTCGGCGAACCTCCATGGTCGCACCGAATCTCCGTCCCGGGAGATCACCGAGGCCGAGGTATCGAGCGAGCTAAAGGCACTAAAGCGCCAACTCCTCGAAATTCGGGAAGTGAGCAGGGGATTCCGGCAGCCAAGTGCGCCGGCCTCTCCCTTAGGACACTCGACATCCGTCGGAGAGCAGGCGCCCATGTTTTCCGCGGGCGGGCCGATGGCCTCAACCTTTATCAAGGAGGCGTTGAACGGCATTCCAAAATTCGATGGCAACAACGTCCAACCATTCATCCGCGTGTGTAGGCGTGCCGTCGTCTCTCTTCCGCCGTCGCTGGAAAGAGACATTCTACGACTATAAGGCTAAAGTTTCACGACCGCGTGCGCAGCGCCGTAGAAAACGTTAACGTCGGGACAGTGGACGAACTCGCAGCCCACTTAAAAAGAATTTTTATGCCATCGGAAACGATGCATCAATTATACGGTCAACTCTCGGAATTAAAGAAGATGCCCGACGAGTCGGTGCTGGAGTATAACAACCGCGCCACCGACATACGCGACGCTATCGTAGAGAAGAGGCAGAGTGATGCGGCCGGGTATATCACCGCCCGCGAATTGGAATGTATCGAACGGGAAATAATCGACGGGTATCGCGACGGCCTGCCGCCGGAATGGCGTAGAGATTTTACGCATTTCTACGGCATGACGTTGCAAGAAGCTTTTGATGAGTCCGTCGCAATTGAAAAACAACGCGAGCGCGACCGAAGGAAACATGGATTTGCGGCAGGCGAAGCCGAGTTTTTACAGAGATCTGGGCTCTGGATCACTGGGCCGCGAGGCGGGCCGGCGAATTCCGGTCCAGCCGGGCCAAATAACTGTCAGCAAGCGCGACCGCCATATCAAGGACACGGCGGGCCGAGCGCAGGAATTAGACCAAGAAGCTATGGAACCAACGCAGGAGAAAATCGAGACGGCCGCAACGCAGAAGGCGAAGTCTTCTGCTATAACTGCCGTATATGGGGGCGACACTACGCGCGGGAGTGCCCGGACGGCCTCGCGTCGCAGGATGCGAGAGTGAGCCCCGGTCAGGGAAACGAGCGCGCCGCTCCCGCGACGGACGCCGCCGGAGCGACGCAGCCGGGGCGTCCAGCACAGTGGCCAGGCACGGAGATCGCACAACCGCGGAACCCGTGATTTATGCCTTGCGCATAAATCAAGGGGACACGGTTCCGACCGTCCATGTCGAATCAAGCGATTTCCACCAGGGCTTGATCGACGCCATGATCGATTCGGGAGCGCAGCCGAATGTGATCAAGATTACGGCGTTAAGAGAAGAACTTACGATAAATGCGGCAGAGCGCCCCGTCCTCCGAGGAATCGCGAGCGGGGACTCGCCGTCATTTAGCACTTTTGTTGTGAACCTTTACGGCGTACCAACGAAGTTTGTCGTGGTGCCGGAATGGTTCCCCATTTTGAATACAGCGATTTTAGGCGCGGAGTTCCTCCGAGGAAGCGGAGCGCGCATGGACTTCGAGAACGCGTGTCTCGAAGTTTCTGGAAGATCGCTGCCGTTCGAGTTGGCGGGGACGACGTTCCTCCGTCCGAAGGAGAAGAAGGTGGTGGAGTTCCCTCTGCTTAATCCGCAAGCGATGCAGCGGGGTTATGTAGAAGTTGTCGAATTTGACAACGGGATAACGACCGGCGGCCGCGTCACTAGTAATGACGGCGGACACGTGGCGTTACAGGTGCGAAATGAGGGCAGCGAGGCCGTAGAATTGCCGCTGCCCCGCCTCCAAATGATCGACGAGGCTGAGATCGGTAGCTTGACTATGTTGAGCACCGATTCGAGCGAAGGGGAAATGAGCGAAGAGCTGGCCGGTAGCGACCGAGCAGAGGATGAGCCGAAGAGTTTAACCGGGGAAACCCTGAAAGGGCCCCTGGGGGAGCGATTAATCCCCGTAAGGCCCTTTGTTTATAAGAGCCATTACGTGGAAGAACAGGAGAACAGGCATGGACTGTTGCCAAGTCATCGGCGTGAAAGAGTCCATGCGCTGGTACAGGGAAAAAGGGGTGAGTCGGAGCCCCCTTTAGATTGTCAATTCGACAAAATGCTAAGCGAACTGGTCACCTTGGAACCCACCACGCATTCCGGGCGTAGGTTCGTCGCGAGCATGAATCGCGGAACCGACTGCACGGTATCGGGAGAGCGAGCGATAAGGAGGAAAGCGACCCGGAGAAGAGTCATTCGCGCGCTGCGTTAGGAGATACTAGCGCGGCGCTTGTAATAAGTGAGAGCGATTGCGAGCCCCAAGAGGAGCCGGAGCCACGCAGACCGAGAGGAATGGTCGCGGGGAGCTCGAGCGGCGGAAAGAGGCCCGCCGAAGGATCGAATGGGTCGTGCCAAGGGCCGATCAAAACATTCGAAGAAGACACGAAAATTGAAGAATTAATTGAAGCGTTCGCCCCGGAGTACGAAGAGGGATTTGCTTGCTTAGCGGAAATCAATGAAACAAGCGGCGTGCCTGTTGGGAGATTAAATCACCTCATCAAAAACGAGGCGATGGAGGGGGACTGCTTCGATGACACGCGCATGCTCGAGGCGCGCGGGCCGGACAGATCGCCGCCCACGCGCGCGCAGAAGGTCTTGGAGCAAATCCCCCAGGACCACCTTGACGAGGCGAGCAAAGCAAGACTGGCTCGCCTGATTGAGAAAACGGCCGGGATCTTTAAGTTACCCGATGAGTCACTGAGGGCTGCGAAGGTAATTGAGCACCGCATCGTCCTCACCGATCAGATCCCGGTATTCCAGAAGCAATACCCGATACCTTTCCATTTGGGTTCCATTGTTCGAGCGCAAATGCAAGAATTATTAGACGCGGGCATCATAGAAGAAAGTGACAGCCCTTATAATAGCCCCTTGTGGGTAGTTAGAAAGAAAGATACGCCCGAGGGCGAAAAACAATGGAGAGTCGTCGTCAACTTTAGAAAGGTCAACGAGAAGACGGTAAAATTCCCTTTTCCCGCGCCCTTTATAGCAGCGCTTCTAGGGTCGCTCGGAAAAGCAAAAGCGTTTATTGCCGTAGACATGTATTCCGGCTACTACCAGATACCATTGAGGAAGGAAGATCGGCACATTACGGCTTTTTCGACGCCAGATGGGCATTTTCACTTTAAGAGATTACCCTTTGGCATGAAAAACGCCGGTGCTACCTTTCAAGAGCAGGTAAACAAGGTAGTGAAACAAGACGACGGGGAATACGCTTATGTAGACGACACAGTGGAAACGGCCGAAAACGAGGATGCGCTGGACGAAAAATTCATTGATCTGACGCGGAGATTAGAGGCCGCTAACATGAGTTTGCACCCAGCAAAGGCGCAATTCTATTGTGCAAGAATCACATTTCTGGGGCACTAGATATCAGCACAAGGAGTGCGGCCCGACCCCAAGAAGGTCGCGGCTTTTGACAAATACCCAGTGCTGAAGAACGCCACGAATATAAAACAATTCATTAGCGCAACGGGGTACTACCGGCGTTTCGTGCCGGGATACTCAAAGATAGCCCGTCCGCTTTTAAACCTTTTGAAAAAGAGTGCGAGTTTTGAGTGAACCGACGCGTGCCAGGCCGCGTTTGACGAACTGCGAGGTCGCCTAATGCGAGAACCTATCTTGCAACATCCGAACTTCGAAGAGAAATTCTTTGTTACATCCGACGCATCTAGCTACGCTATAGGCGGCGTGCTTTCTCAGCGGAGGGAGAACGCCGACCTGCCAGTGGCATATGCTAGCCGTCTGCTAAACCCGGCGGAAATCCGGTACAGCACGATCGAAAAGGAATTGCTGGCGATGGAATATTGCGCCGATCAATTCGAGTTTTGCTTTTTAGGCCGATCATTCACCTTTTTCACGGATCACAAGCCATTGGTGTGGCTCGATAACATTAGAGATGCCACCTCCCGATTAAAGAAATGGACGTTCAAACTGCGAGAAAAATTCGAGTTTGACGTACAGTATGTGCCAGGGAAAGCCAACTACGTTGCCGACGCACTTTCCCGCAACCCGCCAGAGTTAGTCAACGTAATCAGAAGGAGAGAAGAGTGCTCAGACGGCGCGGCGAGCGTGGGAAAGAAGTGCCGTCAAACGGAGGACGACCCAGTGTATGCAAGGGGGGAATTCCTCGCGGTGCTTGCAGACCGCAGCGGATTTTTCCTCTGTCGAGCAATGCAGGATGTTGCGCGAGGAGGCACGGGAATTCGCGTGCGATGGCTCTCGCCGACAGAAGAAGATCAAGACACCTACGAAATGACGTACTCAGCTAAGATCAATTTCGTAAGCATCCTTACGGACGTGAGGTTAGGAAGGCCGCGGCGTAGCCGCTATAAACTCTGTGGCGAAGAAAGAGCCCGAATTGAAAAGGTAATCGCGGAATCGCTTAAAGCTAAGGGAAGCCCCGCTCAAGGTCCCACGGCAATGAGCGTAGGGAGTGGCCCGCCTACTGAGGAAACGGCATGTGCCGTCGCCTCGAACACAGGTGCAGAAGCCACAGCAGGAGGCCTGACGCCCTCCCGCGCCCCTCTGCCCCCCGATTTCGGTACCGATGACGAGACCGGCGCCGGGGTTGCGGAAATCGGAAGCGCTAACAACTCTGATCGCGATCGCAGCAGCGAATCGGGATCAATCGATCCAAGCGACTGGAGAATGAGCGAAACGATTGGGGAGAACGCAACGGCGCACACGCGTTCGCCGTCAAGCGGGTCGGAGGACAATGGGCCCTCTGTGGACTATGAGACCAATTCGAGAGCGGCCGACAACCGGCCGCGAATAGGACCGAACATTGTCGAAATTCGCGATCAATTTTTGACCGTTGAGATAACTTAGCGTACTTCGTTACGACTAAAAATCAGCCGCTTTGCACCGGCCCGCGTAACCTTACAGAAGCGGGCCGTTTGCCGGTACCGCTCGAGCTCACGCTGGGAGCCGCGCGGCCGACGCCCTACGGCAGAAAACAGCTGATTGCCCTACCGATTAAGGAAAATCTGCATAAACGCGTCGATCGAGAGATCCTGGTGGGCGCAATACACTCCCTGCTCGACGTCGCGCTCTCAATGGGACTTACCAGCTTTATAATGTCGCAAACCGATGAATTAGACGATTTTCGGTGGAAGAAATCACCGACATTATTCGAGACTTGTTCAGCGGCCGAGACGTGCGCGTGATTTTGTGCAAAAATCTAGTGCACCAGCCCCCCCCCCCCCCCCCAGAGTTAGGGAAACGCAAATTGGGGACACACATTGCTCCCCAATTAACGGCCATAAGGGCGTGAACAAGACGTACAAACGCCTGCGGGAAAATTACTGCTGGCCCAACATGAAGCGAGAAATTCAAGAATTTATTGCTAAATGCGAGACTTGTCAACGCATGAATTTGGTTCGGAAAAAGGTCCGTCAACCGATGGTTATCACTGATACAAGCGGAGCAAGCTTCGATAAAGTGGCCATGGACATCGTAGGGCCTTTCCCAACCACTAAGGACGGCCACGTTTACGTACTGACAATACAAGACTTACTCACGAAAAAACAGCCTCGCGATTCCGCTAAGGGAATTTCTTCGGTCGAGATCGCGAGCGCGTTTTTACGACGGCGGTTCGTGCTTACGTTGGGTCACCAAAAATCGTGTTGACCGATCGGGTTCCTAATTTCACGAGCGCCCTTATGAAAAATGTCGCGAAGTTATGCAAAATAGAGGCAAAGAAAAAGTCGAAAATTTATTACGATCGCCGGCTGAACCCCTGCACCTTTCAGGTAGGCGATTGGGTGATGCTCGTCGCCGAGCCGCGGCGAAATAAATTTTCACCGGAGTACTCGGGCCCACACCGAGTGCTCGAAATACTGGACGAGGGGCGCAACGTGCGCATTAGTTTTAAGGTGGGTGAAAGGGTTGTTCACCCGAACAAATTAAGAAAAACGCAGCTTCGAAGCGAAGGAGGGAGCTCAGTTGAGCACATGGAAGACAACTTGGGCTCGCATTCCGGCGCGTCAACGCCATAAAAAGGAAAGGGGGTAGAAAGAAAACTTAACAAGCCCCGCCGACGCTTCGGGGCAACGTGCGTCGACAATGTGTGTGAGGGATGCGTAAATGCGTGAAGCGAAGGGGCTGTAATACTGTTAACCCTTCTTGTCTTTGGTTTTGTACCGCTTACCTCGTAAGGGCGTGAATGAGTAAATGGAGCTGTAAATCATCGCTTAGAGAGACGAAGGAGTGAACATTACGGAGCGTAACCGAAAGGTTTCAATTACAGACCAAGACGACAATGAAGTTCGCGGTAATCCTGCTGTTATCGGCGCTGAAGATGTGCGCCGCCCTGATCGGTTACGACTGCGGGCGCGGCGTACCAAACATTACCACCATATCGCTCATCGATGTCGGGGACTGCTCAATCGAGGCAGTGGAACCCGCGGTGACGGCCCTGCCAGTACAGCT